>JAUELO010000274.1:6547593-6558662 GCA_032357855.1 Amphibolips quercusostensackenii | reverse complement strand
AAAAAATGCCAAAACAATCTCGAAAAAGATTACGATCAGCGTCACTGGTATCTTCTGAATGTAGTTTATCTGATTTCAAAGATACCAGTGATGAATTTTTTGCAGAGAAAGTCAGTGACAATGATGAAAATACTTCATCGGACAATTCGGATGACAGTTCGGAACAAGAACATCTAGTAGAGATTCCTGATGATTGTGTTGGTCCTCATGATATTCCCTTATCTGTAAGATTCGATCAGTTAAAAATAAATTTAACTTTCAATGAAAATGGTAATTTTAAACCAGTGATTCATCCTTTTCGTGATCCTCATTCAGGATTACAAAAGGATTGCGGATTAGATAGAAATAGTACTTGTGTGAAAATCTTTCAAGCTTTCGTCACGGAGGACTTTGTAGACATGATTGCTTGTCAAAGTAATATCTACAAGGATAATAAATAAGACGCTCAAAAAAATACTAACAAAATAAAGAAAAATTAAAGAATAAACAAATGCGATGACGTTACTATGGATGAACTGTATACTTTTCAAGCAATATTTATACTCATGGGGATCGTGAAAAAGGATACAATTGATATGTATTGGTCTAAAAATTCTATGGTTGAAACACCATTTTTCTCGAATACCATGACACTTATGAGATTCCAGAATATACTTTTAACTTTGCATTTTTTAACTTAAATAGATTCATCGAAAAAACTTCATAAAATAAAGCCTGTAGTTGAATATTTTAGAGATCGCTTTCAAAGTATTTACAGGTCTGCCGAAAATATTTGCATTGACGAGTCTCTTATGAAATGGCAAGGACGACTGACTTTCAAGTAGTTCAACAGAAACAAAGGTGCTCGTTTTGGGCTCAAATTTCATAAAAAGTGTGACTTAAAAAATGGATATATACATAATTTCAAGATCTATCTAGGGAAAGATAATGGTTTGAATATAAAATTACCACTTGGCGTTTCAGGAAATGTTGTGATGAAAATGCTTGGTGATGTAGGACAAGGGCGTACTCCGTATGTCGACAACTGGTATAGTTCACCCTGGCTATTCCTAAAATTGCATGATGGACAAACTAATGTTTGTGCAACTGTTCGAACAAATCGGGCATGTTTTCGGAAAGTAAATGAGAAGAAGAATAAATTCGAAAAGGGGAAAATGAAGATTTTTAGTTCTCCGCGAATCATATACGCATCATGGAAAGATAAAAAATTGGTCACTATGCTTTCTACCATGCATTCACCTGAAATGATTCAAACTAATAAAGTTGACTTTTGCACAAATAAAACAAGCAGAAAGCGAATATTGTACTGGATTATAATGATCATATGGGTGGTGTTGATTTAGCTGATCAATATATTATACCACATGAAATAATAAGAAAATTGAAGAAATGGTACATAAAAACCTTCTTTCATTTATTAAATCTAGCAATCTTCAATGCATTTGTTGTGCACAATATTATTCATGCTGAAAGCAAACTGAAGTTTTTGGATTTTCGCATGAAATAAGTCAAAGAACTTTTTGAACATCATGTCCACAAAGACTCAAAAGTAAAGAAAACAATTCTCCCTAAAGAGAATCCAATGAGATTCGCAGGTTCGCATTTTCTAGTTTTATTTGGAGACAACATATCTGTCAGGAAACGGTGTGTATTATGTTATAAAAGTGGGCAAACACGGCTTGTGAATGTCATGTGTGACAGTTGCAATAACATTTTATTATGTATAATACCCTGCTTTGAAAATAATCATACTCGGTAATAATAATCATAAAAAGTTCACAGTCTTATGACAATATTTTCAAATATTGCTATTTTATGAAAATAACAAAAAATTTATTGAAGAAAGTAAAAAAAGAACAAAGATTAACAAAAAATTTAGAAAAAAAATGCAAAAAAAATGCAAAAAAAAACAAAAAAGACAAAAAACAAAAACATAAAAAAATGGAGTGTGAAATCCTTCCATGAACTCCTCGCCGGTACACTCTGGGGTCGTGAAAGTTTCACCAGCTAGCAACGGGGGTAGATAATAAATAGCATTTTCAGGCTACAAACTCGAATTATTGTACTCATTGAGGCTTAGACGTAAGCCGCCATACTGGATCTGCCATTTTGGAAAACTAATACATTATTTGATATTAGATTCGTTATCTGAGACTAAAAAAACTCTTGGTTATCAATTTTCATTAAACCACGATTAATTAAAACGTGTACATCGCGAAGGGTTAGAAGTTTATTAAAAAATTACCATGTATGATGCCATTTTGAGGCAGCCATTTCGAATTTTTATCATTCTAATGCGTTAGTCGGATAGAGAACCCGAAAAAATGGTCGTATACTAAAATCCAAGAGAATCAGTTGAAAATAAAGAAAGTTATTTAAATTTGTACATATATGATACATTACCAGAATTAACACGACTTTTTTTTGTACATATATGATACATTACCAGTCAACCGGTTAAACAGCTTCTTCCAAAAAAATTTGGTGAGGCTTTTCTACGCTATGATAATCTATATGGTTGATTTTTGAATTGGAGCCACACCTCAAAATTATTTCAAAACTTGACGAAAATGTATTGACATGCTGTTGACTTTAGTATTGAAATTTCTTGTTTGAATAATTCCTGGATTACTTCATATTATAATTGGATGTCAAGTGGTTTACCGTGGATTACAAGCGGATTACTCCAAATGACTTGACTTACGCCGGATTAAAAGTGCATTCGAAATAAATGGATTACCAGAATTGGTTCCCCCTCCAAAAAATGTCTCCCCCTATTATTCCCCTATTTTGTGAAAAATTACTCTATTTTCTCTGTTTTGAGAGTATTTTCTGCTGAGAAGTCTGATTGCGTGATCTCGTGTTAAATCGCACACCTTTAAACTATAACTATATAACTGCACCACCTATAAATTAAAATGAAAATAACTCTACCTTTGCCACTGATTTTCTCAGTCAAGCATTTCTCTCTTCGTGCTCGTAACTTGTCTGTAAATGGATAACCGTCAATTATACTTTACTGCCCTTCACCCTTCACCCCTCAGATAATCACGAGCCATGATAACTCGACAGTGGAGTCACAATAAGAATGCAAAGGAAACTACTTTTTTCTTTCTCTCTTTCCAGTTTTCTCTCTCTTTCTGTGTTTCAAATTCTCCCTCTTTTGCTTCCTCTTTTCCAAATCGGGGCCTGAAAGGGCGTCACCGACCTAAAGCGGGGATGCTTGATATAGGCGAGAAGCGGTAAATACTTCGAGTACGCATATCAGCGATACTTATTTGAGAGTGTATTGGCGTGGGACTGTGTGAGAATCTATGAGAGGGGTATGCACGCTTATAAAACGGTGCCTTGAATGGCAGAGGCAGAGGCGGGTTTACGTCTATTTTGAGGGGGATAAGGGGGGAGGATACACACCCCACGCTAACCACCTGACGCACCCCGGTCGTGGGAACCGAAAAACCATCGGAATCCTCTAACCTTTTTTTCGTCCTGCACACACGTGCAAGAGCGTGCAGAGCCACGCTTCAATCTGATTGTAGTGAAATCCGATGGTGCGATTAGAATCAAAACTTTTTTTTTTGAATTCGAAATTAAACCGTTAGAATGTTTTATGTGCTGTTGATAAAACTATCGAGTTTATTTCTCTCTTAATTGAAATCGGAGACATGTGTGTCACTGAATCTAATCAGGAAAGATTTACTGATGAGGGGCCAATTAGAGACCAACATCGTCGACACAACAAATTTAATAGTTGCATTTTCAACCAAATAGTTGCATTTTTTAGCTAAAAAGGGGAATTTTTTGGAAAACAGTTGAATTTTTAACTCAAAAATTTGAATTTTTAACTCAAAAAGTAAAATTTTTGACAAAAATTTAATTTTCAGCCAAGGAAGATGAATTCTCATCCAAGAATGATGAATTTTCTACGAAGTGAGATGACTTTCCAACCATAAAAGATGCCTTTTGTACAATTCTAAATACATGAATTTTTTAACAAATGGTTGAATTTTGAACTAAAAACATAAGTTTTTAACAAGAAAAAGAATAGTTGAATCTTCAAGTTAAAAATTAATTTCTAACAAAAAAAAAGAGTTATCAGCTAATTGAATCCAGTAAAAAGACGAATTTTTAACGAGATAGTTGAATCCTCAACAGAAAAGACGAATTTTCAATAAAAAAGAATAATTTTCCACAAAAGACGAATTAAGAAAAAAATTTTTTAACTAGATGGTGGAATCCAATCAGGAAAGATTTACACTGATGAGGGGCCAATTAGAGACCAATATCGACGACACAACAAATTTAATAGTTACATTTTCAACCAAATAGTTCAATTTTTAAGCCAAAAAAAGGAATTTTTTCGAAAACAGTTAAATTTTCAACTCAAAGGTGGAATTTTTAATTTAAAAAGTAGTATTTTTGAAAAAAAAGTTAATTTCCAGCCAAGCAAGATGAAGTCTCATCCAAGAAAGATGAATTTTCTACGAAGTGAGATGACTTTCCAACCATAAAAGATGCCTTTTGTACAATTCTAAATACATGGATTTTTTAACAAATGGTTGAATTTTGAACTAAAAAACATAAGATTTTAACAAAAAATAAAATAGTTAAATCTTCATCTTGAAAATTATTTTTTAACGAAAAAAAAGAGTTATCAGCTAATTGAATCCAGTGAAAAGATGAATTTTTAACGAGATAGTTGAATTCTCAACAAAAAAGACGAATTGTCAATAAAAAAGAATAATTTTCTACAAGAGACGAATTAAAAAAAATGAATTTTCAACTAGATGGTGAAATTTTCAACTTTCAAAAGATAAATTTTCAACCAGAAATGGAATGGTTAATGTTTTAGACCAGAAATCAATTTTTAACAAAAAAAGATGAATTATCGACCAGTTGAATCCAATAAAAAAACGAATTTTTGAAAATATATTTTAATCCTCAACAAAATAGATGAATTTTCAAAAAAATACATAAATTTTTAACTAAATATTTGAATTTTCAACTAAAAAAGGTAAGGTTTTAACCAAAAATGGAAGAGATAAATCTTAAGATAAAAAAAATTCCTTTCTAACAAAACATAAAAACAAATTATCAACCAGTTGAATCCAATGAAAAATCGCATTTTTAACAAAATAGTTAAATCTTTAAACAAATGGAAGAATTTTCAACAAAATACATAAATTTTCAAGCTGAAAACTAAATGTTTGAGGAATCAGCATACTTTTGAACCAGGTAAAAAGAATTTCCACAAAGAAAGATAATTTTCAATTAAAGAAGGTGAGTTTTCAAAGACGTATTTCAATTTTTAACTAAAAAAATATATATTTTCAACCAAAAATGGAATCGTTAACTTGTTATTATAAGAACATACTTTTAATGAAAAAGTTTTGAATAATTGTTTAATCGTCAACTAATTCGATAAATTTTCAACAAGACAGTGGAATTTACAACTAAACTAGTTGAAAAGATTAAATTGCTATTCAAAGAGATGAATTTTCAAAATAATAGTGTTACATTTTCAACAAAAAAATTTTTTTCAGTCAAGAAAGTAAAAAAATTATCCAAATTGTTGAATTTTCATCAAAAAAAAAATTTTAATATACCAATTATCAATATCAATGTCAATTATCAATCCAAGAAGACCATTTTTTCAACTAAAAAAATTGAATTTTTAACCAAGAAGGATGACTTTTTAACTGAATGGTTAAACGTTTATCAAAATATTTTAATTTTCAACCAAATGATAAAATTGTTAACCAAAAAATATGAATTCTTAACCAAAAACATAATAGTGGAATATTCAAACAAAATGAATAAGCTCCAATATATAATTGAATTTTCAACTGAAAAATATCAATTTAAAACAAAAAAAAAGAAATAGTTAATTTTTCAATTAAAAAATTAGTTTTTTAACAAAAAACGAACAAATTATCAGCCAGTTGAATCCACAATCAAATAGATAAATTGTCGCCAAAATAATTGTTAAGTGTTCAAGCTAAAAAATCGAATTTTTTAGACAACAATTGAATTAAAAACAGAAAGAAAGAATTTTCGAGAAGAAAGATCATTTTAAAAAAAGAAAGATGAATTTTTAACGAAATAGTAAAATATAGACTAAAGAAGATGGATTCACAATAGATAAAAAAATTGTTAAATTTTAACTACAAAAAACTAATTTTCGACGAAACAAAAACAAACAGAATTTTTCAAGCATTCAAATTTAACTAAAAAAGTCGAATTTTCAACAAAATAGTTACATTTGCAACCAAAAATAATAACTTTTTGAAAAAATGTGGAATTTCCTTCAAAATAATTTAATTTGAAAATAAACAGTTGCATTTTTAACCAAAGAAGATAGAATCGCTATTCAAAGCTGTGAATTTTTAACAAAAGAATTTTATTTTCAGCCAGGAAACATTCTTCAGTCAGTCAACAAAAAAAAAAATGTTAACCAAATTGTATATCTTATTTTAAGAAAAGTTAATTTTTAATTTTCAATTTTTATTAAAATAATTAAATTCTCAACAAAAAAAAAGTTAAATTTCAATCAAAAATGATGAATCCTCAATGAAAAATATTTAATTTTTTAAATCGAAAACAATAAGTTTAAAAAAAGTTAGTTGAATTTTCTCGCTAAGTTTTATTAATTCAGTTCGGATTTAAATGCAAAAACGAGAGAAGGGGGAAAAGATTCCAATGAGAGAAAGACTGAAGCCTGTGATAAATAAATACAAATTTTGACAATTTATAGACTAAAGAATAATAGTTCAAATATGCATTAAAGTTCATTCTTAGTACATTAGAAATATCAGTGTAGGAAACTGAAAATAATGTTTAGAAAATAATGTTAATTATCCAAGGTACTTTTTGATTTTGTACTAAACATTTTTAAATTGGGATCACACGAAGTGTGTTTGTTGGTCTACGCAACATTTTAGGTTCTAAACTGAAGTTTGTTTAAATAAGGAAAACAATGTTGAAAACTTGCCTTCTAAATTTATTATTCCGAATTCCAGGATATTCTAGTTGAAAACTTGAATTCCAAAAATTTAATTTTTTTTTTAGTATAATTTTTTAACAAGAGCTAATAACAAATGTGCAGCTTTCTTTTAAATGAGCAGCTTTTGTCTATTAATTTTTTTTCATCGCTCATGTTGTTTCTCCAAAAATTTTATTTTTTAATTTTATTTTTTAAGATTAAAACCAAAACTACGCGCTCCATCAAAAATGATTAATGACAAATTTTTAGCTCTTTTTGAGCGAAAAACTTTTAAAAAATTTTTTTTCGCAGTTTGTGTTGTTTGTCCAAAAATTTTTTTTTTTTTTACTTTTAATTTTGTTTTTTACGAATAAAACAAAAAACTCGCATCCTATCGAAAAATGATTAAATTTCTAGCTATTTTTTGGGTCAACAACTTGAATTTCATTTTTTTTTCATAGCATGTATCGTTTGTCCACAAATTCAGTTGTTTAATTTTTAATTTTGTTTTTAATGAATGAACCAAAAACTAAGTCTCCTATAAAAGAGTGATTTATAAAAAATGTGTAGATCTTTTGGGTGCATAATTTTCTTTCATTTATATTTTTATCGTATTTTGCGTAGTTTGACCGAAAAATGTAATTTTTTTATTTTTCATTATTTTTTGTGCGATCAAAATTTGAATTTTCAATTTTTCAAGACAAATTTAAAACATTGCTATCATTAGTTTGTAGAGATATTAGAAAGCAATGTTTTTCTTATCACTTTTTTCATATCGTGCGTTGTTTGGCTTAAAATATTCAGTTTCTTTTATTTTTAAGAATTTCGAAAATGCTGTAACGCTAATAATTTTCCCTTTATATAAAAAAGTGATTAGAATAAATTTTTTGAGTTTCTAGAGTACTGTCGATAGCCGTGCATAGAATTTCTTAATTTCGAAAAAAACGGTCTGAAAATTTTTTTAAATGCTCTAACTTTTTGAATTTTCATCCAAAATAGCTTATTAAGAAATTCAATCTTTCTTCTTGGTCCCTGAAACTGTGTGCCAAAGCAAAATCCAATTCGACTAGAATTTCAAAAGTCATCCGGTATACAGACGACAACAACAACGAGGACGACGACGACAGACAGAGAGACATCGTTGTAAAACCGAGTTTTTTTGGATTCAGGGGGTCTCGAATTTTTTAGATTTAGAAAAATCCGCGATTGTCAGTTTTCACATGAAAACAGTACCTCCTCATTATGATTAGAATGTAAAAAGGAAACTTTACTTCTTCAAGCAGATTCGGAACCAACGCCTTCTTCAAACAAACTTGGAACGAACACCTTTTCTCGAGCAGATTCGTAACGAACTTCAAGTTGGGGGATATTCAAGTTAAAAAATTGTCTTCTGAGTGCATTATGTCCATTTTAGGGATATTCAAATTGAGAAAACTTCCTAATGCATTACGCCGAATTTAGATATATCATTCAAAAAGACTTCTGAGTACATTATGCCGAATTCAGGGATATTCAAGTTGTAAACTTGACTTTAATATGCATGACGCCGAATTTAGATATATACAAGATGATAAGACTTCCAAGTGAATTATGTCAAATACAGCGATATCCAAGTTCAGAGATATTTAAAATGAAAATTTAACTTCTAAGTGCATTATGATAAATCAAGGGATATTCAAGTTCAGAGATGTTCAAAACGAGAATTTGACTTCTAAATGCTTTATGCTGAATTAAGGTCAAATTCAGGGATATTCAAATTAAGAAAACTTTCCAATGCATTATGTCGAATTTAAGGATATATTATTCGAAAATAATTCCAAGTACATTATGCCGAATTCAGGGATATTAGAGTTGTAAGCTTGATATCAATATGCATGACGCCGAATTCAGATATATGCAAGATGATAAGACTTCCAAGTAAATTATGTCAAATACAGCGATATCCAAGTTTAGAGATATTCAAACTGAGAATTTGACTTCTAAATGCTTCATGCTAAATTAAGGATATTTAAGTTCCGGGATATTCAAGTGGAAAACTTGACTTTCGAATGCATTACGTCATATTCAGGGATATTCACATTAAGAAAACTTCCCAATGCATTATGACGAATTTAGGGATATATTATTCGAAAATACTTCTAAGTACATTATGCCAAATTCAGAAATATTCAACTTGTAAACTTGGTATCAATATGCCTTACGCTCAATTTAGACATATGCAAGATGATAAGACTTCCAAGTAGATTATCTCAAATTCAGCGATATCCAAGTTTAGAGATATTTAAAATGAAAATTTGACTTCTGAATGCATTATGATGAATTCAGGGATATTCAAGTTCGGGGATATTAAAGTTAAAATTTTGACTTCTAACCGCATTATGTCAAATTGAAGGATATTTAAATTAAGAAAACTTCCCAACACGCTAGGCCAAATTTACGGGTATATGATTTGAAAAGACTCCCAAGTACATTATGCCCAATTCGGAAATATTCAAGTTAAGAGATATTTAAATTAAAAATTTGTGTTCTAAATGCATCATGCTGAATGAAGGGATATTCAAGTTCGGGGATATTCAAGTTGAAAACTTAACTTCTGAATGCAATATGTCAAATTCAAGGATATTTATTTCAAGAAAACTTCCCAATGCAATATGTTGAATTTAGGGATATATTATTCAAAAGACTTCTAAGCACATTATGCCGAATTAAGGCATATCCAAGTTGTAAGCTTGACTTCAAAATGCATTACGCCAAATTCAGATATATTCAAGTTGATAAGACTTTCAAGTAAATTATGTCAAATTCAGCGATATTCAAGTTCAGAGATATTCAAATTCAGAATTTGACTTCTAAATATTCTTCTAAATATTAATAGACTTCTAAATATTATTATGATGAATTAAGGGATATTCAAGTTCAGAGATATTCAAATTGAGAATTTGACCTTTGAATGCAACATGCTGAATAAAGGGATATTCAAGTTCGGGGATATTCAAGTTGAAAACATAACTTCTGAGTGCATTATGTCAAATTCAAGGATATTCAAATAAAGAAAACTTTCTAATGCATTATGCCGAATTTAGGGATATATAGTATTATTCAAAAAAACTTTCACGCACATCATGCTGAATTGAGAGATATTCAAGTTCGGAGATATTAAAGTTGAAAACTTGACTTCTGAATGCACTATGTCAAATTCAAGGATATTTAAGTTAAGAGAAATTCCTAAAGCATTAGGCCGAATTTAGGGATATATTATTTAAAAAGACTTCTGAGTACAGTATGCCGAATTCAATGATATTCAAGTTCATAATTCAAATTGCGAATTTTACTTCTAAATTCATCATGCTGAATTAAGATATATTCAAGCTCGGGGATATTCAAGTTGAAAACTTTACTTCCGCATGCATTACGTCAAATTCAGGAATATTCACATTAAGAAAACTTCCCAATGCATTATGCCAAATTCAGGATATTCAAGTTCACAGATATTAAAATTGAGAATTGGACTTCTAAATGCATCATGATGAATTAAGGGATATTCAAGTTTGGGGATATTCGAGTTGAAAACTTAACTTCTGAATGCATTCTGTCAAATCCAAGGATATTCACATAAAGAAAACTTCCCAATGCATTATGCCCATTTTAGGGATATATTTTTCGAAAAGACTTTCAAGTACACTATGCCGAATTCAGGAATATTTAAGTTGAACACTTGACTTTAAAATTCATTGCGCCGAATTCAGATATATCCAAGTTGATAAGACTCACAAGTAAATTATGTCAACTTCAGCGATATTCACGGTCAGAGATAATCAAAATGAGAATTTGACTCCTAAATTCATTATAGTGAATTAAGGGATATTTAAGATCAGGGATATTCAAGTTGAAAACTTGACTTCCGAATGCATTATGCCGAATTTATAGATATTCATGTTGAAAAGACTTCCAAGTAAATTATGTCGAATTCAGCGGCATTCAAGTTCAAAGATATTCAAATTGAGAATTCGAAACCGAATTCCTTACGTCGAATTCAGAGATATTCAAATTTGACTTACTGATACCTTTCCAGTGCAATACAACTTAG
>JAUELO010000274.1:6478774-6494008 GCA_032357855.1 Amphibolips quercusostensackenii | reverse complement strand
TCCTCTCTTTGTATAAGGCAATGTTGCAAGCTGCTTTTTCCTCTGCACTCTCAAATTTCATAATTTTTTTTTTTTTTAATCTCAAAAGACATGGTCCTCATGCTAGTATTTAGTCTACTTAATATTCTTTGCAAATCATTAGCTGACTTTGCCGTAACAATCTTATCATCCGCGAACGCTATCCCGCGCAATTCAAAATTTTAGAGATTGTCACCTTTTTTGACTAATAGAGCCAATGTTATACATTTGTTTATGCATATACTTAATAGCTAAGATGAGATAATGCATCCTTATCTAACACTCTACCTAATATCAAACCAATCAATTAGTGGTCAATAAACTTTAACACCTGCTTGACTACCTTCATAGATTACTTATCTTGCTTTCAGGAAACAACTGCTCACTCCATACTCTTCAAGGAATTTCAACAGTATAATTTTATCTACCTTATCAATGGCTATTTCCAAATTGACAAATGCACCAAAAGCTTTCTTCTTTACTTTTAGACTTTTCTCTGTTATTTTTCCCAAACTAGAAATGTTGTCCGTAAATGACCTTCATAGCATAAAGCCGCAATAACCTTCCCAGATACTTTCTACTGTTATGTCCACGACTTTACCACCAAGTAGTTTTTAAAATAATTTGCCTACGGTAGCTAGTAAGTTGTTACATCTATACTGATTGTTACTATAATTGCTTTTCTTCAATCATTTTAAACTTCTTCTTACTCAGTACATATATTCATCAACTTGCTTAGCCTTACACACAGATACTCAGTACCGCTTCTAAAAATTTCAGCAATAATACAATTCACACCAAAAGCCACATTATAATTGACTTTATTATTGAGGGTGAAAGACTTATACCGCTATTAAAAGATACAAGGGTCATGAGAAGTTCTAAATGTAATACTGATCATTACCTTTTGGTCTTTAAAATAAACTAAAGTCAGGAATGGAAAATAAAGAGAACCATGAAAAACGAAACAAACGCGAATCAAAATTGAGATATTACAGAAAGCAGAGAAGCGAGTGTTTTCAGTATAAGATAAACGAACAGATATCTAAGGCAACTTGGGACGCGCTGTTAGACAATAAAGGTAAAGAGGGCGTGTCGTCTATGATCCAAATTGTCATTGTTGGGAGTGCGACTGAAGTGTTTGGTACTGCAGTTAGAAGAATAATGTCTGGTCATGCGTTATTAAATGACAAAATCTAAGCAGGAAGGCAAAAAAAGATAAAAGCAAGATCAAAGACAGTTAAACACTGCAGGACAAAGCGATAAGCAGAGGAGTGGACTAGAAAGTTATTACACAAACAAAAAAAAAAAAGAAAAACTACTAGTTAGCAAAAGTAAAGTTAAAGTAAAAACAAAAGCAGAGGAGAGAATGCAAATCGATTTTAAAGGAAGCAAAAAACCTCTTTTCAAATTTTTGTTGATTAGTATAAAAGAAAGAAGAAATACAGAGTTAGCCAGCAGGAGAAATAGCAGTCAAGAAATGCTTTAAAAGACTCTTTTAAGGAATTATTGGGACATAAAGCTATAGGGTCAAACAACTACGGCATAGATCCCGATACGTTAGAAAATCCGTTGGATTGAGTCTGTGTCTCTGAGGGTAGGGTTATGATTAAAAACTTGCAGGATGGTAAGGCTGCTCGTGTAGACTGTAATAACGCTGAAATGCTTAAATACAGTGGTGACTACACACCTTACAGGTTTTACAAATTAATAAACTTATGTATCGATACATGACAAGTTCCTGATTGGCATAAAAATTCCTGCTCATGATATGCGGTAAAATGCTGATGGAAAAAGTAATCAATAAGATAATTATCAAAGAATGTGGTGTGGCGGAAACACTGGTTGAAATATATGAAAAAAATGCGTTAAGGTAGTTTAGGCATGTTAAGAAATAGAAGATAAATTCCCCAGAGCAGGCGGCGAAAAGAAAGATTCAAATGTCTGTGCTCATTCCTACACATTTCTTAAAAACAATAATTCATTACTTATTTTTACAATAACTTGATTATTATTTCAGGCAAAAAAAATAACAAATTGAAAGAATTGTATTCAAGAAATTATAGAGAATATCCTTCTCAAGAACTCAGGTCTTTGTCACAGCAATTAAAAAAAATCGCTTTATTTTCCCTAAATTAACCTCGATTGGCGTAGCCAAGTTTCTTTTTTTGGACAGATTCACGAAATATTTTTTTAATATTTCAGAAAGACACGCTTGGAGCCTATAATTCATGAGATAAGGATTAGGATACGATAATATACATAACTTAAGAAATTTGCAACGTAGTTCTTGAGATATTTCAATGTGTCAAGATAAAAAAGGCCTTATATATACTTGCACAAAAGACTGAATATTTATTAGTCAAGCTATTAACAAAATTCTACATTAACGCGTTAGTGAGTTTTCCCTCTTTTTGACAAAAATGTGGACCCTTTATGCTCTGGTCTTTGCCTCGATAATCATCATTAATTCTAGTGGTATATATATATATATATATATAAAACTATTTCTTTTTCTATATGTCCAACTCCTTAGTATTATATAATTTTTTAAAAATTTTTAAGTCTTCCGAAAATAACATTTTTCCGTCTCAATTCGCATTCTTTCCCAGTTGAGATTTTTTTCCAAACTCTATTAGATTTTTTCAGCAACAAAAACGAATTCAATCTGATACAGAAACTATGCTAGAGCTGCTTAAGTTGCTTTTGATGTTTTCAAGAAAAAGCCTTGAATTTTGATTTTTAACCTCTCTTGATTTCTGAATACGTCATCAATTCAAAAATGAAAATAGGCGAGGTAGGCACACTCATTAAAGCACAACTGAAAAATATCAAATATTGTCTTTCTAGTGAAACCATTTTAACTAATAATGGTACAGTTTATTGTTAAACATTAAATCTTAATAGTCATATCGTTTACAGAATACTTTAATCGTTATCTTATTTAAAGCTTTATCGAACATAAACTTTTTTTCTGATAATATTTATTTTGCTCAAGTACTTGCCGTAAGAAATTGCCATTCAGAAACACCTGTGATGGTTATCAACAAATATTATTTAACTATTCAGAATATTATAAACATTCAACATTTTTCTTTTCTGCAAAGTTATTTTTTTTTGTCTATAGAATAATATTATTACCAAAAAAATTAACAGTTGAAAAAATATAGTAATCATTATCATTGTATTTAAAAATTCTTATAAGTGAAACCACAGTTTTCAGCCTTTTTGAACTTTTAATGTTCGCTTTAGCGGCAAACAATTATTCTTAAAATAAAATTAAGTCATTCGATCAAGAAGAAGAGCCTTATAAGTGAAAAAAGTAGAGACTAGTAATTTTTGTATATGAATTTTTAAAAACATTGATAATCATGTCATTGAATGACAATCCATTATGCTAGGATATTATTCCGCATAAGAGGAAAAACTATATCTGCGGGAAAAAATATTTCCCCTGTTTTAAGCTGCGATTTAAGTGTTTTTTTAAATAAAAATTATTTGTAACAATCGCTGGTTGTTCTGAAAAGAAAACCTATAGTAACAGGTTATTTGTTAGATGAAAAGAAATTATCGTACAGTAAAGAAATTTTTTTTTAAATGTTTGCTGAAACTAAGTCTACGATATTGAAATAACAACTGTTTTAAAATTTGATAGCTGTAAAGACGCCTATGTTAAATAAGTTTTACTGCACAATATAAAAAAAATATGTAGCTGTGAAGTACGAGATTCTTTTAGCAAAAACATCGTTTCGAAATCTAGTGTTCAATTTAGCAACATATCTACTAAATGTTTTCTAAAAATGTTTTAAATTGAATTAATTTAGATCAGATTATACTTTTTAAATCTAGACCAAGAGCGCGAATAAATGTTACGTAAATGTTGAGAAATCATAAAAAGTTTCTAATCGTGAAATGTAAATTCCAGCGAAGCTAAAAATACGATACGAGATTCGTTGCGTGCGGCTATTTGATATTATAATCATTTTTTTTTGTTTTAATAATTGTTTTTTATAAATAAAAGTATAATTTTTTTCTCATAAATCACATTGCGAAACCTGAGATGGCCTACTTACAGAAAAAAACAAAATATAATCTTCACAGCGATTTTAAAAAAATCTTCACAAACAACCAAAAATAACTAAGCGTCTTAACATTCACCTACCACATTAGAAATAGTTACAATGTAAACTCTATTAAATATTGTTTTGTTTCAATGCAAAAAAATTTAGCATTATCTATTTGAAAGTTACCCGCAACAAAAAAAAACTTTTGTTGTTTCTGTGCTGTTTTGACGTTTCAGTAACAACAGAGAGCATTTTGCTCATCGAAGTTGAAGATTTTGCTCATGTTTTTCGCTCACGATGCGAAATGAACCATTTTTAATGTCTGCGAACGGTTGTCAATCAAAGGTTTTGCATGGTCCGAAGAGATCAAATGTGTAGATTTTTTAACTTTACATAATGATTAACTCTTTCGTTATTATTTTTTTCAGCAATTTTATTTTCGAGAAAATTTTTTCTCTTTTCATATACATAAGCAGAAAGTTGATTTCTGAACTACTGTTAGTCCCCTTAACTAGCCTGTGCAAACATTGATTGTTGCGCCTTAGTTAGTCTCTTATAAAATTTTGCGAAAACGGAAGAGTGCGTCCATCCTGCAGCCTTGCTAATGGTTTCAATAAAACATTTTAGAGTCTATCCCCCTCCTTTTGAGGGTGACTTTATCCATCTGCTTATGGTTTGTTTTGTGGCTGTGTAATAGGGTCCTTTGCACGTAAGTAGCAGATTGTCTTTTGTAGAGTCACCTGTTTTAGCTACGCTGTTCGGCGAATATAAGTCCTAAGTTTTAATGCTGCGCATAGTTTGTAATTTTTCTAAATGATGAAACTTTCAACATCGGTTAGTACTTGGTTCTTTCTGTTGTTTTTATCCTTTTGGTTATTTTTATCTCTACTGGTTCTACTCCATGTTCATATCTCCCAACATGATTTCTGCTAATGTTTGCATTTGCTGAGCAGTTATTAGTGCTAGTAATGTTACAAGTTTCTTTGTTTAATTCTGCAACGACAAAGCATCATTTGGTTCTCGTAAGACTAGATGATCTAAAACTACATGAGGATCTTATTTTATATTAAATTTGTATTTTGGAGAGTTCAGTAAGGCTTCTCTTTCAAAAAACCTTGAGATGGTAGGGTCTTTACCTAGCTCGGTCCCCATGAGGAGTGACGGCTGTAGATGCCACCCTTCCCCCCACCGTCTAGAGTTCAGGTAGCTCTTTTACACCAAGGCTCTCTAGTTTAAATTACTACCACTGAGAGGCTTGGATCGTCCAGCCTTTTGCTACTTTTTTTTACGTCTTTTAAAGCCTTAAGTTGTTTAGTACATTTTTGTTCAAAAAAAAATTTGTCTAAGTTTGTAATGTCCGCTATGCTTTTTATGATCGGTTCATTAGCAGAAGTTTTAAGGTTTCTTCTTTCAAGAGATATAGCGTGATGCAGATCCGTCAAAATATATCCTGTATAACAAAGCGTTGTGGTTATTGCGTTTACAAACTATTTTGTACAATCAGAAGCTCAGGTGGGTTTTTAAAAATTCAAAATTCGCGACAGCGATTTCCCGAGAGCACTCCGTGGTGCTCTAAGCTGGTTTTGTGATGCAAACTGGAATCTATCTCATATTACGCCAGATGAGCCAACAATGCTTTTTAGCTCTGCGTTTAGTGCCGAAACTGCCATATTTGTACCATATGATGAAGAAGTAATATTTTTAGCTTGTTTATTTATCACTTCCTTATCCAGGCCAAAGAGCATCACCTTTGGCCACAGACTTTCCAGGGTCATATTATTTGGATCAGTGACGATATTTTTTGCAAAGGGGTCAGCACCTAGCTGGCCTGAGTCGGCATCTTCTTCATCTGCACTCTTGGTGTAATTATCATGTTCCGTTTGAGGAACCTTTCTTATCGATAAATGGTCATCGAATAGTCGCTCAGATTTCTTGAAAGGATCAGGATCCTCTAGCAGGTTACGCCTTCCGCTGGTCTTAGTTGGGGAATCAGTTTTGTGGAACGTACCTCTTAAGTCACTTTCTAAGGAAAAGCCCTTTTTCAACTGTCTTTTAAGTGTCCCTGAGACACGCTTCGTGGTTGATGCTTAGTTCCAGTGCTACGTGGAAACAAGTTTTCTCTCGGTGCATCTTTCGGGTGACGCCTTCCGCCCTGCTAGTGAAGATGAGTAGTTTAAGGTGACGTACCTCTTGGATAGCGCTTCTGGAAGCTTTGGCATTTGCCTAAGCTTCTAGATCTTATTTATTTTCTCCGTCTTAAGACAGAAAAAGCATCACAACTAGACTTCAAGAAAATCTATGATCGTTCGCGTCTGCTGTGCTTTTCTCGCTTTTCTTTAATCTTTTTCTAAGCTCTTTCAGCTCTTCGAACAGCTGCTTATGCTAGTCTTCTTTTTTTTTTAAATTTTCTGAATAGGCACAAGACAATAAACTACTGCACAATAAATTAAACTTTTTGTGCTTTACGATCCTGTATGAAACTTACAAAACAACGTAATGACTGGAAACAGATTAATATTTCCAAGTAAGCTGTGAATCAGGCCGAGCATCCATGCATATCCATTTTGCCAATGGTTGAAGTTTAATGAAAAAATGCTTCTGTATATTCCAAAAATCTAATATAACCTTTATTTGCGTAGTTAACCTAACCTTGAAAAATGCAATCCTGTGTTTCTTCTTACAGATTTAAGTCCGGCGTTCGAGTGTTTGCCTAATGGCGCACCTATTCCTGGTGTTTGTCGTAGCGGACCATCTTCTTCTTCTGATAGACAACGTTCTCGGTCCAAATCTCCTCTTTGCATCAGGTCCAGGTCTCCAAATCAGAGGCGCATAGCTCCACCCACTAGTATTGCTTCATTAGACAGTCGCGAATATAAACTTGATCAACTTGAATTTCTGCGGCTGATTTCCGTTAAAAATCCGTTACGGAAACTTGAACTTCGAAGATACACTTTTCCGGTGCATATGCCAATTCAGATACTCGCAGAACGGAACGTCTATAGGCCAATACCAATAGAAGAAAAAGTTGTATTATCATCAATAAATGGTGAAGTCTTTGCAATATTGCAGAGTAGTAAAGTTTTTGCTGGAATATATGCTTATGGTAGTAGCACTCGCTATTTGAGAAGAGCAAAAATAAACATAGAAAGCGGTAAGATTACCTCATTGACCAAGGATGAAATACGCGAAATTCCAGTAGGCTCCTCACGCCCAATTTCGATGTATTTCACAGTGATGCGTGTGAACCACAGAGATGAATGAGTTACTTTTAAAAAGGAACTACTATCTGTCAAAAAAATGAAAGGAACTTCACTTTTGTACACTTTCGTCCCAGAAGAAAATCAGAAAAAATATGTGAAATTCTTTGATTCTTTCTGTGCGCAGTAATAAATTTCAGAGTTAGTAATTATCGTGTCTTACCAAGTAAATAACAAAGCCGTAGTGAGATGTCATCGTCAAACCTGAACAAAGTAAAAAGACCATCTATAAAGACAATAGCACATATTGGTAACAGAATCTTTACGAAACGGCACTTACAGTTGGAATTTTTTTAACATTTATGTGCAACTTTGTCCTTATTGATACAAAATACACCATTTTCAAATGTCAAAGCGTATGCAATTTGCTTCAAGAATTATCTAAATACGTTGTTTAGTTTCGAATGTGACACATCAATATCCTTTTTCACTCATTTGATAACAAATAATTATTAGTAGCTCTATAATTCACTAATTTGCACAGAAAGTATTTAAAAAAATTATATATATATATTTTTTTTTGCGGATTTCACTTTAAATTCTTCGACTTTATATACAATTTTTTTTAATTCACTTAAATTTTTCTCTATTTATTTTAAATTTTATAAATTTAATTCATTTTTTCAATATTTCTCATTATTTTCAATGCACTAATTTTTTAGTTCATCTGGAATTCCTATGAATTTCATTGAATTTTTCTTATTCTGATTACATTTTTTTTAATTCACATTAATTTTATTTTATTTATTAATTTTTGAGAATTTTCTTTTAATTCACGTTAATCCTGTTAAATTTGCACTAACTTCTATTTAATTTCATTTTACTTGATTCAATAAAAAAATTTTATTTTAAAACTTTGTTCAAGTCTATTTTTTTATTTTTGTATGAATTTACCAACGTCTGTTAAATGTCCCTAAATTATTTTTTATGTGCTAATATTCCTCAACAGAAAACCGCTTTGACTAAGTCGTGTACTTTTATATTATCGCAAAATAGTTAACGTGTAGTCAAGCACTAAACCTAATTTCCTAAGATTGAGACTTTCGATTATCGTAAAATTACTTTTTGGATAAAGTTCGCCAGTTATACGTTCTTAAAAGACGCACCCTTGAGTTACTTAAAACTAAACTCATACAAACATCCAGTAAATTTCCGTCGCTGCTCTACGACCTGAACAGAGAGTCAATCAAAAAGACAACTCTTACTTGCTCTTTAAAGTGTAGAAAGGTGCATGTGAAATTATTATATGTAACTGTTAATTTTTTTCTTTACCTTCAATGATTAGTTTGCGAAAGATGACCTCTGGAATTTTTCTAAGATTAGAAACTTTACCTGTGTGAGGTTTACGTTAAGGCAAATTATTCTTATTTCGAGACAGACAACTTGGCCCACGTTGAAAAATATCAACATTAAAAATTCATGAGCTGTTTCTCTGCGAGAAACTATATCTGCTGAATATCCGCTTCTCGGTTACCTACTAATGTTTTTAATAAGTAAGATAAGCTATTGATTTAGTGTAGTGTGATTGTCCAATCTGACCACAAATATGTTTTATCAATTTGTATTTTGAATAATCAATATGTGTTTTGAAAAAAATTGACTAACAGTGTAGGTGCGCATAATTTAACTTTTAAAAGCATAATTTGCTTTAGAGGTACAACTCGTGATTTAAAACAAATAGGTATACAGTGGTGCATAACTTGGTTACCAATTAAATAAAGATGAATGCACGCCCCGTAGGCCTTTTCACTGGCGTCGCAACAGCCATGTGATTGAAACTTAACTGGATTTTGCACACTGATGCAACGTTTAAATTGTGCATGATTTGAAAGAGGTAATTGATTTTTATATTAAATCCAGGATTGCTGTGATTGTGGTGGCACTTTTTCGTTCTAGTCAAGATTTGATTTCCAGAGATTCTGAACGATTAATTTTGCTGTGACTATGACTGGACCTAAGAGTCTAAGAGGATAAAAGAGTTCCGCGATTGGAGAAAAAATATAACGCTTCGTTATTGCAATATTGAAATTTGTAAGAATAATGTGTGAGTAATTAAATCTAAACTCGGATACTAATAAGATCCTAGTGTTGGGGATTGACAAAACTTCATAGATCTCGAGTTTAATATTTTGCTTACAGAATTTATGTTTAAGGATCATTTTTTTCATCGGCAAGCTTGATTTACTGTCTTATAATTTTTATAACGGTCAGGCAGATGCCTGCCGGTTTCAAGAATTTCTATTTCAAAGCTTTTTTTTATTTTCACAAGCAGATGTCTAATTTAAGCGAGTATATTGTCGAGCACGTCGACTCTGAAACTTACTTTACCACCCTCGCTATAGACACTTGCTAAGCCTCGACCCTTTAGAATGTTTCATTCTCATTTGTAGAAGTTTCTATTAGTGCATCTACGTCAGCAACTACGTCACTAGCACCCCTACTCCAATTTCTATTTCCGATCACACCTTAAACACAGATTCATGCACTTAAAATAGTCACTCGACAACGAGAGTTACACTAAAGAACAACCCCTTTCCCCAATCGGTTAACAATTAAATAATCGCTTGCGAACCACTAAAATATATTTTGTTAATCTTAAAAAAAATTACCTTTAAATAAACATAAGCTTTACTTAAATCGATTTAACGATTTATTTAAGAAAAACTTGTTCCTAAACGTTCCAAGGAGTGATCACTAACGCAAGCTAACGTATAAGCTTGTCTTGTGTCATGATCCGCAGCGCAACGTATGGTCCTTTGAGGGCCGGATTGTGAATTCAACATGAATTATCTACATGCACCTTAAAAAAACGAACCTATGGATAGAATGCAATCGCGAATAATTGAATAATGTAATCGAATCACGAAAACAAATAACCTAAACGAATAACAAATATCAAAATTGAAAATTAGGAACACTCATAAATTAACTTTACGAAACGTGGTCGGCCAATTGTTTGTGATACGAGTGTCAAATAATATCGAATCTTAACCACTTGTAAACGCAATCAAGAAGCGACTCCTCAAAGTAAGTAAATCAATTAAAAAATGACAATTCAGCAAAAGTAAATTAATTCAAAAGTGAACTTCCTAACGAAAATGAAACTGTGAAGTATGTACTGAGTCCCATGCAAGTGAAATAGTGCATTGGCTCATACAAAATACTAGTAGCTGAGATTTTGCAACGTCATATTGGGCGAATGAAAGCAAAATCTTTAAAAATTTTGAAATCAAATCAAACATCTGTGAAAACCACTTAATCGCAGCATATCAGTAGCGCAGCCTTCATCATCCGGCAATAGAAGAAACTCAGCTCAAGTCAACTAACGTAAACGTAAACCTTTATGCTTGTTATATAGGTCAGTAATTACATGTACATTTTCTGTCCACATTTATTGTTCCGTGCTTAAATTGCTTCATATTAATTTGTGAAAAAATAATGGTTGTTTAAAATGCATCCAAAAAACGTTGCGCCGCATGAAAACCTCGTTCAAAAGCTTGCTACTCTAAAGACTAATGTAACAAAATTAAAAAACTATGTTGAAAGACCAGCAAGCGAAATGATTGTAAAGCTATTACGATAAAATATTGCGAAATTAGAAAACATAGAAGATCACTTTTAAACGATTCAATCGCAAATCAAATAGTTTTGGAAAGTAATTTAGATCCGGAAGGTAAGGAAAGAAGTGACTTTAAGGATAAAGTTTGTTTCGCGATTAGGAAGGCTAAGGCAATTTTCGCAGCTGATAGTGCGTCTGATGCGTTACTTATACGATCCACAAATTCTCAAGTTTAAGTTCTTCCACACGGTCTATGGAGCTCGAACTCGGACTTATCAACTCAAAACGCGAACTCATATAATTAGAGAAGATCTAATACTACTGTGCGTGATATATCATTTGTGGATCCTTTAGTAAATGAAATCGTCAAAGCAAATTATCGAGTTCTAAAAAAAGATTTACCAAAATTCGATGGCTCATACGAAAAATGGTCTGGTTTAAGTGATACTTTAAAATCGGTAGTTCATAATTATTGAAAATTCACTGATTCTAGAAAAATTATTGTATCTGCGATTGTGCCTAGTTGAAAAGGCAGCAGGAAAAATCTAATCGTTAGAGACAACTCCCGCTAATTATATAGTAGTTTGAAATATTTTTAAATAATACTATAATGATGCCGCGGCGGTAATTAAAAATCGAATACTAGCTCTCTTTAAGCTATCTTTTTGTCCAAATTCATCAGTGACCGCTTTTAGAGACATTCTTGATAACGCGACAAAATACTACCGTGCACTTAAGGCTGTAAGCAAACCTTTTTGGAATCTTTTCCAATTTATTAAATCGTTTAAAAACTAGATCCGCAATCACGTCTCAAATGGAAAAAAGAAGCTTAAGGAGTCGCGCTTTTAACTATGAGCTAATTGCTCGACTTTTTGCATTCTCGAAAAAAAGTTTTGAAACCTATAGGATGATAAAGAGCGAAAAACTTAATCAATTGAGTCAATTTAATTCTAAGGTTTCTCAAAATAATTAAGAACCTAATCGACGGCAAAACGGACAAAATGATAATTATCAAAATCTATCCTCGTATGCGACGCAAGTGAAACCCTTCTGTTATCAGAGGAAGGTTTCTTATTTCACACAATACTGTTCCAAATGCAAAAATTGTGGATATTAGGAATAAATTGGGATGCTGCTGTCCCTCTCGAGATACACACGTTGTGAAGTGACTATTAGACTCAACTATTCTCACTTAATTAAATACAAATAAATCGAAAAATTCTTAGTGATAATCACGCAAGTTCACAACTACACGGATTTAGCGTTGCAAGCGAGCAAGCCTACAGTGCTTGAATCTACATTCGATCAAAAACGACTGACGGTAAAAGTGAATCGAAATTAGTCTGCTCAAAATCGATAGTTGCTTCTTTGAAATAGACAAATCTGCCAAGATTAGAGCTTTGTGCAGCTTTACTGCTGGCTAATTTATTCGAAGCGATTCTTGGCAACCGCGTTGCATGAATCCAAAAAATCTCAAGATTATACGAGTAGCGACATGTGCGTTCAAAAAGCAACCCTGCTGACCTCGTGTCTTGTAGGCTTCTGGCTAGCAAATTTGTTAATGCAGATCTATGGCAAAGCGGTCCTTCGTGGCTCAGTAAAAACGAAAACCTCTGGCCTCGATTTAAACTAGAAATTGTGAAAATACCAGGAAAGCGTACGATTGTATCACACTTCGCAAAAATCTAAACAAAAAACACTCTAACAAAAATCGAAAAATTAAATTTTTTGGACAAATTTTCGTCTTTATACGAATTAAAGCGATGAACAGCATTTTGCTTACGGGTCGCGCAAAACGCGAAATCTAAAGAAAAATTGCTAGGTGAACTCTCAATTTAGAAATTGAGAAATTTGAAAACAAAAATAATTAAAATAATTCAACTCGACGCCCGTAGGCGGTTGATTAAGAGAAAGCTGACCTTCCTTACTCACAGAAGTACCCGCCTTTGCTCAGACAAGATCATTATTTGACTAGGATTATAACCCGTGAAGAACACATGAAAATGATGCATTGAGGTACACAAGCTACGCTTAATGCCCTTTATAGAGATTTTTGTATTGTTAACAGACAAAATATAGTTGAAAATGTGATTCGCATAGGCGTACCCTGTACGCGGGCTAAACCTGCGACACCGCAGTACCCGATAGAAAATCTCCCAAAAAATCGCCTCTATCTTGATTGTGCTTTTTCTGCTTTGGGAATAGATTATTGCGCTTTTTTTATATGAAGGAAAATCGACATCGCAATTGAAAAAAATAGAAATTCACGGGTCTATTTTTGTATGCTTTGCAACAAAGGTAATTTATATCAAGCTTGGCGGTGACCTGGCAACTGAAGCTTATTTAGCGTCGCTTTCTTGATTTTTCAATAGAAGTGGTAAGAGCTCTGATTATTATTCTGATAATGGCACTAATTTTGTGGGCACTAACAGTAAAATTAAGAACATTCAAAATTTACTGCAATTACAAAATTATAATGAATCTGTGAAAAGAGCTCTCAACGAAGAAAAATATCGCGTGGCATTTTATTCCTACGCGATCCCTCCACTTTGGTGGGCTCTAGGAGGTAGCAGTTAAATCGTTTAAGCACCACATGCTTCGCGTGATTGGCAGAAAATTGTTGCAGAACGACAAACTGTTGACTTTCGCATTTGAGATAGAAGCAACTCTAAACTCGCGACCAATAACTACCATCCTTTCCGACCCCAATGATTTAGCTGCTCTCACCCGTGGTCACTTCCTCATTGGTGACTTATTTGAAAACATGACAGAACAAAACCTGAAGAAAATTTCTCCAGGACGTTGATCGTCTTGGCAGCACGTCTTACAGATGCGTCAACATTTTTGAGGCGATGGTACAAGGAGTGCCTGCACGCATTAAACGTCAACAAGAAATGGCACAACGTCAAAACCACCAATGTAAAGATTGGTAATCTCGTTACCCTGCCTTTGAAAGGGTAAATATTCACCGTACTGATTTTGTTTTTATGTAAATATTTTATAGAGCATCAAAACATTTTTATTTTATTTTTTTAAAATCGAATCACCTTTGTGTCTTTGCTGTTTTTTATTAAAAGAGAAAGGGATTTGATTATTTTGAACGTGACCGTTCAAAGTGGCCGGCATGTTGACGTTAAAAAAACTTCATAGATCTCGAGTTTAATATTTTGCTTAAAGATTGTATGTTTGAGGATTATCCTGTTTTATGGGCAAGCTCGATTTACTGTCACATAATTTCAATAAACGACAGGCAAATGCTTGTCGGTTTCAAGAATTTTTCATTCCAAATCCTTGCTTATGATTTCCACAAGCAAATGTCTAATATCATTAAGTGCATTGTCTATCTCGTCGCCTCTGGAACTTACTTAACCGACCCCAATATAAACCCTTGCTTATATTTATTCCTGTACACTTTTTCGTCTTTAACTTCAGAAATTTCTATTAGTGTATTAACGTCATCGACTACGTCACTAGCACCCTCACATGAATTTATCATCATTGATCCCACCTTGAACACCGATTTCTGCAGGTCAGACAACTCAGCGGCGCCACTAACGAAAAACAAAATGTAATATAGTGCATATTTTTTTAAAATTTGTTTGCTATTTTTTGCCAAAAATGAAAATTTTTTGGCGCTTTTAGTTTTCGAGATAAGAGGGCGGCGCTAGCTTGCCGTCAATTCAGCGGCGCCCTCTACGAAAATCAATAAATTAGAAAAAAAATGACTAGAATGGATTTTTTTAGTATTTTTTTGCTTTCCAATGTGATATAAAACGTTTTTGTAAAATCAACCCTAAACCCCAAAAAGCAACCCCTTCTGTACCACGTAAGTATGACTATGTCAACGAATTATTATTTTTATAATTTTACAACGTGGATACATTCTCTGATTTTTAGGCTCCTCAAAAATACCCTCCCTGATTTTTGAACTGCACCCCTTAACCGTAAAAAGCAGCCCCTCGGTACCACGCATATATAAATTTGTCAAAATTTATAATTTCATAACGTAACTAGATTCTCTAATTTTTAAACTCCTTAAAAATACCCACCCCGATTTTTGAACTGTGACCCTTAATATTAGAAAGCAACCCCTCTGTACCATATATATATTATGTCAAAAAATTATCGTTTTAATAATTTTACAACGTGGATAAATTTTTAGGTTCCTGGGCTTCTTAAAAATACCCACCCCCCATTTTTAAACTGCAACCCTCGACCTCAAAAAGCAACTCCTCAGTACCACGTACATATGACTATGTCAAAAAATTATCATTTTTATGATTTCAGAACGTAGATAGATTCTCTGATTTTTGAGCTTTTCAAAAATACCCACAAC
>JAUELO010000274.1:6439942-6461754 GCA_032357855.1 Amphibolips quercusostensackenii | reverse complement strand
TAATTTGTCGTAATTTTCTAAAATTTTAAATTAATAACTTTTTAATTTACAGAGATGAAATTATATAAATTAGGAAAAAACGAAATATGCATTTCATAAGAGGTAAACGTGACTAAAATGCAATAATAATTTATTATCTTTTTGATGTTTTGTCAATTAGTGGATTTTCGTGGATAGATTGTACATTCGATGTTTTTAGATGGTGTGCCTTTTTCTTTTCGCCAACATTTGCCTGTAGAATAAATGTTTTGATTAGTTAATTATACTAACGTTATACTTCACGTTAACATAATCATTGTATCGAATAGAGAGTCAAACAAGCGTTCAAGCTGAAAAGCTATTGTAGAAAGTTAAATAATTAACTGCTGATCAATCTAATTGTCTCATGTATAAAAATAATAATTTAGTTTAACCTTTATAAAAATTGATAAATAAAGCAGACAAGTGTCATATATTTACCAGAATTTTCAGCTTCCTCTCTAGTATGATATTTAAGGTGCCATTGCCAAGTACATTCAAACTTCTTTCCATCGTCTCGCCATAACAAGTGAATTTTCTTAACACAGGTCTCTGTAAATTGAATTATATTATTATTCATTAGCGATTTTTAATTGACACAAAAAGCCTTCAGTAATGCAAATAGAACAACATTCATCAGATGCCTGAGGAAATTTGTGATAATTTTCTATTTTGACCTAATTAAAAACATAACAAAATATTTGTGAACAGCTTAACCAAAAAATTCTAACAGAAAACTTTAAGCTTCTAGAGTTCAAATTTTTTAACATCAATGACCGTGACAAGTTTTTGTTAACCGGTAAAAAACAGAAAATAGCTAGGAATTTTTTTGTTGATCAAAACGGCTATCTACATTTTCTTGTTTTCGTGAATAATAGTATAAATAATTTTGAAAAATATTTTTTCTTAAGCTTTTCCGAGCGAGTATTAAAAAAGCTGTTGAACATCTGATAGTGTTTAGCTGATAAAAATACATTATAGTAAAAATTTTAAAGTGTATAATAGGAAAAAGGAAAAGTAGAAAGTTTTTCTAATCGTCATTTTTGTGTTTGTTTAGATAATTTGTTTGTAGTTCGTTTAGAAAAATACTTTAATTTATTCAGGGTTCTACACTAAAAATGATACACTGTAACTAGAAGCAAAATTAACAACAATAACGAATAAAAATCTGTCTACAGGTAAAAATGCATTTGATAAAATTTCAAATATAATTTTTTTTTAACTATATTGTTCATCTTTTTCTCAATTTTGTATCTTGAACGTGTCCGTAGAACGTTAGGTGGTGGCTACTAAACAATCAGTGAAAGTTTAATAATTTATCTACGGTAGTATATATTAATTAAAAAAAGGCTATAAAAATGGAAAATACAACCAAGAAAAGAATTTAAAAAAACATGGGATTGTTTGTAATATTTTCAACCTTATTGATTTAATCCGAAAGTAAAATTGTGAAACTTGTAAAAAAATTCAACAATATAAATACAAAATACATGAATTTTTTACAAAAGATATAAATTTTCAACTTAAATGATGTAATATTCAACAGTAATAGTTACATTTTCACTTCAAAAAACATCATTTTTGACAAAAAAAAAACAAGAAATTTTTAACAAGATTGTGAAAACTATAACAGGAATAGTTGAATTTCCAGTTAAGAATTAATTTTTAGCCAAAAAAACGAGTTTTCAATGAAATATCTTATTTTCTGACTGAAGAGAAAAATTTTCAATTTGAGTTACGAATTGTCAACCAATAAAACGAATTTTCAGCAAAATAGTTAAATTTTTAAACATACATTTTTTAAACGATGAATTTATGCTCAACCTTTCGACAAACTTATTTTTATTAAGTTTCAGGTTCAAATTTTTATTGAATTATTAAAATCTTTAACATGTATAAAATTTCTTTAATCTTAAAAAAGTCCTTCGAAAATCTTTTGGAATCTTGTACAACATATTGAAAACTTAGAAACTTCTACTAAAAAAATTTTTTTTACAGTAAACGATATACGAGGTTTCAAATGTATAACAAATTTACAAGCTTGTTTTTGAAAATTGTATTTCTATACATTTTTCCTATAAAGCTGGGTATAAAATAAAACTTTATTCCTCATTCTAGAAAATGCATGTGTACTTAAATACGTTTTTTATATCCTCCGCCATTATTAAGTAAAGTTTAAGTAATCTTCTTATTATTTTCACATTAAATACTAAAAATTTATTAATCGTGATTGTCTGAAGTTAATTTAAAACAAAGAGATAATTTTCATACAATTAATAAAAACTTTTAACTATATAGTTAAAGCTTCAACTAAAAAAGATAAATTTGCAAAGAAAAATGGATTGAATAAATTTGCTTTCTAAGAGATTAATTTTTAAGACAAAAAAAACGAATTTTCGACTAATTCAATTCAAACATAAAGACGATTTTTGAACAAACGATATGAATCATCATCTAAAAATGAATTTCGCAACAAAAAAAATTTATCTTTAGAAAGGCTTTGGTAAATTAAAAAATTTTGATCAGATTCCTAGAAGAATTTATAATCATTCTTTATTTTTAAAGATTATTTACAAAAATTTGATTATCTCAGAACTTATCAAAAGGTATCAAAAAACTCACTAAGACAATGCGTAAAGTTTAATGACATTTTTTAACATTTAAGAGCCCATTTGTGTAACATTTTTCGCTTTATTGTAAAAAAAAGTAGGCCATGGAGCTCTAGATATAACACATTTATAAGTCATTGGTGAAAAATGGAAAAGCAAGCGTTGTTTACACACTTTATCTATTTCACCTAATTTTATTTTAACAAGAGAATACGTCTCGTCTATGCACTTAAAAAAATATATATTCAATATATTGAACATTATTTATTACATGTTTTTAAAAGTAATGTTTGTCTTTTGAATTAATTAAATGCCTAAATTGAATTTTTCACAAAGCACCTGATTATTTTAATTTTTGTCTTCTAATGTTCACAAAATAGCAGAGAAGCACAATTAATGACAAAATCTACGGAAAAAAAATGTTGTACAATATTTACTATATCGTCTTGAGGAATTTTATGAATTTCAAATTATTTAAAATACATAACTTAAGTTAAATCACATTGCAGTGAATTTAGCATCTCAGGTTAATATTTCGATAAAGCAAATGCTGTGAATTCAATTAAATTTTGTTGAACTTACTCTTAGCTTGCTCTAATGTAAGTTCTGTTATCTGTTGTTTCTTCCTACAATAACTACTATAAGTTAAGTTGCAGAGAAATAAGAAAATTAAAAATCGCATAGCTTTTAATGTTAAAAGACTTTAATATTTAATGCTTTCATTCTGTGTAACCGAAGAACTGAACATTTCTTAAGTGTTAGGCTCTATATATAGGTACCAATTGCCCCTCCACTTTCTTCTGGTGAGTGTAAAATAGGCAATAGAAAAAAACTAGTAATTTTCATTTACTATATTAGATGTAGACTGCATGACAAAAAATATTCAAAATGAAAAATTCCTAAAATTATAAAACTGACGAAAGATGAAAATCCCGAATTGGAAAATTTTCAAATAAGAAAATTTGTCTATAAGTATTCTAAGGAGAACAACGTACTCTTCTAAGAAAAAAACGGTTGCTGTCGAGGCTCCCGTGACTGCAGGGACTAAGCCACGATTCACAGTGTGCTTTTGTTGCATACGATACACCACCAACGCAATTTGCAAATGGTCTATATTGACTACTAACAGGCGTTTTCCTTAATACCTCATTATTATTTACTTGATGTCCATGAGACATGCAAGATCTGTTCACGCTTCCTCCAATTCGCGGATAATGCAATGCACACATGGCGTACAAGGATTAAATATTTCTGTTGTGAGGTGATAAGGGACACTTGGTCCTTGCTCATTAAACGTGGAAACTTCCATGGTAATTTATTTAGTGCACTGCGGTTTTGTTTAGCACTGAACACGCTTGGTTGGAGACTCAACGACATGCCCTATAGTTTCAAAATTGAGGTATGAGTAGCTAAGCTCAACTCACGTACTTTTTGTATATGTACGGCATAAAGGTTTATGCAAGCTCAGAATCAAAACTGAACAGCTCTCTTAAAATCTTATTTCAGTTCTCCTATGACATCAGGATGTCTCTGAGCTTGAACAAATGCAGAAACCTGCATTTGTTCCATGAAGAGGTAAAATATTCCACTGATGCTGGACGACCGCGCTCTGCTTGAGGCGATAGCTAATGAAAAATCGTACAGGTACCTTAGGATATTGCAGGCAAAAGCCATGCTGTTTCATCTGATTCTGTCGTCCGTCCTCAGTTAGAAGAACATCACAAAGGCAATTAACTAGGTCTAGTACTTCATGGCGGGTAGTTGTATATTTACTTGGACACTCGGGGACCCAGATACCCGAAATATCAATAATTACTCTGGTATCCGTGCACCTAGTTATTAACCAAAAACTCGGGTACCCGAGTACCTGCATAATCGGGTAATACCCAGGTATATAGGTACTCAATGAATTTTCGTGAATTTTAAAGATAACTTATTCGACATAGAGTTTTAATTTAAAAAAAAAAACTGAAAATACCCACGCGCTATTTTCATAACCCTTACTTGAGGATCAAAACAAATCAATAGCTAAGCTGCAATATCATACGATATCACAAAAGTAAATGAGAATTATTTTAATGTAAGAAAAATAAAATACGGTATCTTTGCATTTGTAAATTGTTCTATAGGTTTTAAGAAGTAAGTTACTTTGTATTAGAATTCGTCGCTTTGGGCGCCTAATTGTACTTGCAGCGGTTGATTTCCAGAACAACAGACATATTAACGCTGAACAGCTAGCTGCTAAGTGGATGGGTTAACAGCTGCACAAAGAACGCACTCAAGCATTAAATCTTCCTTGCGTGGATAGTGATACTTAAAACCTCTAGTTAAGGTAAAAAAAAACTCTTTCCGGAAACCAAATATTTTGTCATTGCCATCCAGAATAGGGTAATCAAAACAAGGAACTACCAAAAACACATCCTCGATTTCCCGGCAATGATTGCCAGATGCCGCCTTTGTGGAGATCCCCATGAGAACATCAAGTACATCATTGATGGCTGAGATAATAATGTTTCTGAAATAATTCACTAACAAATTGCTCTGAACACTGGCTTACTAGAAAGTTTTGAGTGTTGCTACAAATACAGCTTAGTTAAAGTACTAGAGAACGAACACCATCTCCTCTACTGAGACAGGACTATTCTAACTGATCACCTAGTCAGACACAATTGCCTAGATGACCTTTGGTTAGATAAAAGTTCTCAACATGTGAGAATAATAAACATAAGCGTTTCTTTAAATAATAGCATTAGGTTCCGATACACTGAGAAGATCTAGAAATGTTTAGAGCTGAAGCAGGAGATCCTGACCATATTAAAACTGTACAAGGTTACCATCCACCGGGTCGTGATCTCGTCCACTGGGAACATCTATGCAAGTAGCGTACAAATCTTGAAAGAGCTGGGAGATAAAAATTTGCTACATCTAATTTAGAGAGCAGCATTTTTGAACACGTGCAGCATCGTTCAGAATTTTCTGAGGGTGAAAAATAATTGCGGCTAAAATCACCTTCTGTGGCTATCTCACGTACACGGCAGATAACTGTAATAATCACATTTTGAATTTTTAACTCTTAGTTTTTGACCTTCCTTTTTTTGCATATGTGTATGTCCATGTGCTTGTGTGAAGTTGTGTACGTCTCTCGTCATCCGATGTATTAATTAATATTTTGATTCGTTGATTTCAGTCGTTGGCATTAGAAATAACGTTTTTAAGGATAATGGATCCCTATGAATAGGCTCTCTGGTACGAATTTTGGAATCCTATAAACGGGCTCTCTAGGATGGATATTGGATCCCTGTAGGGCTCTCTAGTGTGATTTGTGAAAGCCTATAAACGGATTCTTCAGTATGTATATTTGCTGATTATGATGAATGCGCGAGTGGAATATAGAGTTCCAAAACAATGACTGACACCAACGAATCTGCTAAGAACTTGCCGCGTTTCGCGACCGTGTTTAATAGCGAAGTGCCAGGTCATAAGTACCTATAGGCGGAAGGTGGGCCAATATAATACTAATAATAATAATTAGACCCTTGATGGCTCAGGCGCTCAGGTGCTCGGACTTCACCTCAGAGGTCCGGGGTTCGATCCCTGAGGTAGTATCGCTAGAAATTTCACTATGTACTTTCACCGAGCTTCTGTTGGTTCGGATCCCACTTTAAGCTCCTCTATCAATTCTCTTAGCTGCAACCCAGTCCGTGGATGATGAGCTGAAAACCAGGCTTTAGACAATATGTGAAATTAAGCATACTGCTCTTATCAGGTCACTTGATTGCTTCAAATAATGCGTTTGTGACTGATTATATAAACCGGGACAACCTAGTGTAGGCTATTTAAAACTCTAACTCCAACAAAAAATGTCCTCGACATATTGGGCCGTAACTATCTCATGCCTGAGATAAAAATAAGTTTCCAATTTTTTTTTCTCATCAGGCGCTTGACTTAGTTCTTGGCTGATTATGAAAAGCCGGGTGCACACAAGAAAAAATTCATTATTTTTACTTACCTTTCCAAAATGCCTTTGGAAATCTGTTGGGGATAAATTCTGCTGTGATTTGGAAGAACACCGTTTACTGCAATGCAGATAAGACACCTGAACACAGTCAACAGTAGGGGGCTCAAAACACTTATACGAAATGCAGCTAATGGTGTTCTTCCAAATTAGGGCGGAATTGAATGATATATATATATATATGATAAAGCCGTGATGAAAATAAGTTATACAATTTCTTCCGACACACTGGGAGAACTTAGTGTGAGTATTTACTAAGAAATTTTACTGTTTCTAAGTAAATATATTTCACACGTCAAATTTACAAGGAAGAATTGTTTTACACTTGTTTGAAAGGTTACACTAAAATAATATAATATTATTATATAAATAGAACAAACGGTTCTGTGATAAATGATTAAAATCGGTGAATTTGTACTTTGTCTTTTTAGTCTTCAAAACTCTAAATATTTTTCATTATTTGATAATTTTAAAAAATATTTTGAAGTAAAGGAAGTGTCTAAGATTAAACTATATTTATTATTTAACTAAGCAAAATTTTCCCTTGTGAATAGTATGCGTATGTTGATGGAAGCTATGGCGATGATAACACAAAAGCTAAACATTGCTACGCAAAAATTGAGTCTATACTGAAGACGAACATTCAACCTTCTATTGAATCCTCCACCAAAGAATTCGAAAAATGACAATGTAGGACTTAAAGACTAGTAGATCCTGGTGGTAATTTGTCAAAAAAAGCAAGACAGTTCTGTTTCTGACCTAATTTGTCTGGTTTAAATATGCAATTATTCAACTTGATATTTTATGAAATTATCTACAAAACTGAACATTTTAAATTTTGTAAACGAAAATAAGTGAAGACTATTCTTTTATTTTTCAGAAAGCGAAAAAATGTATGGATATAGCAGTTTATCCTTACTCAAAGTGTGCATATAAAATTAGAGATTTTAGTTGTAATTGCATCACTTATAAGTGCTATTTATGTATTTGAATACATATACATGTATCGCAATTATAAACATTGGGGTTGCACAAAAGAGGCTTAATTTTTTTATGAAACGGCTTTTTATATCAAAAAGTCCCCTAAAATTAAGTAGAATTCAAAGAAATATATATATTTAGGTGTCATCATTCCCATTTCTGCAAAATTGCTCATTTTGCTCTAATAGACATTGCAAATAAGAAATTGTACTTTGGAACACATTTACTATTTTATTTTCAGTGAATTACATCACCCAGATTTTTAAAAGAATTCAAAACATTATTTAGTCGTCTCACAAACCAATTTTTGCAAACATAAAAAATCAGGTTTAAAGCAGCTTGTAGAAGTCCATTCTTGACTGCTTTTGAATTATTTCTTTAGAAAAATTCTTCATTAAATTTTAGAGAGAAATATGTGAGTAAATTTTAAAGTTTCGGACGTCTAAGCTTTTATTTCAATAATAATAATAGCCAAAAAATGTGGATTTCTTCATTTTTTTATGTTCTGGTAACAAGTTTCCCTATACTCATTATCGCTTGGACTTAATGCTCAGGGTGTTTTGAAAGAACATTATTATTTCAGTCATGAATTAAATTATTATATACAAACTAAATTAACGTATCGACAACATTAACGATTTTCTGAATTAAATTATGAATTTTTCCTTGAAAAATATATTTTGGCGTTAAAATTATTTGTTTCATCAACTAAGGGAATTTCAATTAGTTAAAATACTCTAATTTTAAGAAACAGAATAAAAAATCGTCTTACCTAAATAGTGTCTGTCTCAGCAGAAAAAAATTCAAAAAATATGGGCCAAAGTACATATTAAAAATAAAGATTTTGCCTACACTAATACAGAATTTTGAAGTTTTCAGTCGATTATCAAGTATTTCCTTATGTGTGAAAATTTAAAATGTGACATTATCTTACAATAACAGAAAGTCGTAGTTGCAGTAGCACAGGCAAGATCTTCTATTGTGTCATCCCTTCGATGATTAGAAAGCCCTTTGTATTTTCCGAAAAGATAATAATTTTGTAAACATCAAAAGTAGCCTTATACTCTTTGCCACTAAAAACATAATTTTTAGAAGGAAAAATGTGCAATTGTCTTCAATAATGATCTCCATACGTTCTTTGTTTTTAGCAGATTATACCTCACTATTATTTTGTTATTAACTTAGTAACAAATTATTATTTCTAATGCTAAAATTCACTAGAGTTTAAAGTTGAGAATTCTGAAATGATTGTAAGACAATGATGCTCTCTAACCTTTCTTTTTTTAGAAAATAATTACTAAACAACTGAAAATTTAAAGACTCTGTATTAGTATAGGCAAAGCCTTCGTCTGTAACATCTATTTTGTCCCATATTTTTAGAATTTTTTTACTGCTCAGATTTTTCTTATAATCTACGCAACATTTTATCTATATAGTAAGCGTATTTTGAGAATATTCACTTTAAAAATAATTTTGTGAAGAAAATTTGAATTCTGCGACTTAAAATTGGACTACTAAGAATAAGTTTGCAGATGATTCTTACGTCAGCTGAATAAATAATCATTAATCATGATAAGATAAATCGAAATTATAACTGATGAAAAATCCCAGCTGTGTCTACTATAAAAAAATTTACAAAATTAAAAAGATACAGTTACAGTACATATTTCTATGAAAGAAAACGAAGAACTTAAACATGAAGTTTGTACTTTTCTGCTTGCTGACTTTTTGTGTCATCAAAGTAAGACTGTCACAAACTTGATTGAATTGTTCCATTTTTAAGTAATTTACTTCATTAAAAAACTTAAATTTAATAAGGTTTTGAATGTAGTTCAAAATCTAGAAATTTAAACAATCTTTTGTTAATGAAAAGAAATATTAAGTGTGTCAATAGGCTAAAATACTTACCTTTATCAATTAGAATTCGTAATATTGGATTGATAATCAGTTCAATTTGAATAATACATTGCCAAATAAATAACATAATTTAAAAAACAAATTTGAATCAATATATTTTTAAACAATTTAATAATTTCTACTTACTTTTTCAGAATGCTTTTTTAGATAAATTGATGGAGCAATTAAACGAAGCATATAACAATGGCGTGAAGAATCTAAATAATATAATTCCTAATCAAATACTGTTTGACGTTTCTGTAAGTGTTCACCAAGAAATTTTACTATTTTCAAGTAAGCAGATTTTTGACCAAATTCACAAAAGAAGAATTTTCGACCGCACTATACAAGTTTTATTAATTACACGACTTAGATTTCAAGAAGAGGGTTAAACACGAAAATTTTTACATTTCAGGCCCTAATTTTGATACGAGTTTCAAGTCACACAAAAAAAATATTGTAAAAATAGAACAAACATAACTGTAAGAAATACTACCATCGATAAATTTGTACTTTGTCTTCTGAGTTTTGTTAACTGAACATCCTTTATTATTTAAAAATTGTAAAAAAAATAATATAAACGTTATTGAAGTCTAAGTTAACACAATATTTAATTATAAAATTGTAACTTTTTTTATTTTTTATTAGAATGATGTTGACAAGACTTATGATGATGATAGAAAAAAAGCTCAAACGTGCTATGAATATGCTAAGTCTTCAATGAAGATCTTCACTGAAACCCTGGTTGAACCTGTCACCAAAGAATTGGGAAAATGTCGTACGCAAGGACTTGAAAGACGGAATGTCGAAGTAATTTGACATTATTTAAATTACTTAATATAAGATTAATAAGAAATTAAACCTTAAAAATTCAAAATCCTAGTGCCAATTTGAAAAAAAGAAAGAAGGTTTGTTTCAAACCTAATTAGACTGGCTTAGATATGTTATGATTTTACTTGATATTTTATGAAATTATGAAAAAACCAGAAATTCGTACATTCAAAAAAAATTATTCTGGAATTTTTCAGATTGCCGAAAAATGCATCAATAAAGTAATGGATGTGTTTTCAAAGGCTGTAGAGGAAGTTAAATCTTCTGCCAAATCTTGCATCGGTTCGATACAAAATTAAGGTTTTTGGTTTTCGAACGATTCTTTTATACTTTGCACAATAAAAAGTATATTTGTTTTTATAATTTTTATTAAAGTATAAGAAATTATATGTTAGACTCGATTATTTGTTTGATACGTATTTCTCCTAGCAAGCCTTTCCCAACCAAAAGTTTTTACATTTGAAACAACTTTGAATCGTTAGTAATTTTATTATTTATACAAAACTGAAATATTTTAATATTTAGGTTGGACAACTTTCAAAATTCAACAATTTAAAATTTGCTAAATTTATTATCAAACAAATTGGATAGAAAGTCTATCAACTTTTATACTTTTATATTCTTTTTTCAGAGGGGCAGTATCCTAAATAATTATTTTTTTAAGTTTTCAATTATTTTTTGAATTTCTACAAAACATTTAACTATCACGTAAGCTTACTCAAATTATTTTGTGAATTAATTATTGTTTAGTTGTTATTTCGTCTTTGAAATTTAGTTTTGTTTTGCAATATTTTTGAATATTCTGATGAAATTAATTTTTCAAAATAAAAAATCAAATTTTTCCAGGAATGTTAAGAAGAATTGTTTATTATCTTAAAACCTTCAAAAATCTTAAGAAAGGTTCAAAATTTTATTTCGAGATCTTCAAAAATTTATATTTTGTTAAAAATTTTTTAAAATATTTGAAAGTTTGAAATTAAATTTTGATCTTTTAGGAACTTACCAATATTTTTTAAACTTACTTAAATTTTTTCTAAATAAATAATTGTTAAACTGTCATTTACACATTACAATTCAATAAATTCACTTAAAAATAAAACTTTTTGCAAATAGAAAAATTAAAATTGTAACGCTCAAAGTTTAAATTCAGATTTCTTAAATTCTAACGATTCAAATCTTTCTGTTTCAAACACTGTAGTTGAACTTCAAAACGAAAAATTTGTCACTTTTATCTCGTTTATGAACTAAAATTTGTTTTCAAATCTTTTCCTTTTCTTCAGCCTGTTTATTTATGATAAAAAATTAGTTAAAATTTTCCCAGAAATCTTATGAAAATATTTTTTTTATCTTAAAATATTTCCAATTACTTATGAAACTTCGAAATCTTCATAAATCTAAATTTTCTTTTGAATTATTTTAGAATTTTCTTTTAAAGTTTTAAATATCTTTTGACATGATTTAAACTATTCTTGAAGTTTCAATAAATTCAGCAGAATTTAAAAAAAATGCCTCAAAATCTTCTTGATTATTTTTTTACAATACTGGAAATCTTTTGAAATCTTTTTTGAATATTCTCTTAAAATTGATTATTTTAAATAAAAAATCATTTCAAATTTGCCTAAGAATCTTGATAATTTCGCTCGTTCCTTTACAACTTTTCAAAATATTAAAAGATTGTTTTTTTTCTGAATTAAAAATTTTCATATTAAAGGGGTGAAAACGGAATATTAAAGACAAAAACAACAATTTAATAGGATTTAAAATTTAATAAAAGCGTTAAATTATAAATCTATTAATTGGAAATGATTTCAAAATTAAAAATATTTTATAAATTCTCAATCGGACAGATGAATTTTTAATCAACAAGATTGATTGTCTATCAAAAAAGACCGATTTTTCACAAAAAATGAAATAAACAAAAAAAATTAATTTTTAACCAAAAAGAATTATTTTCTACTGAAAGAAATTAATTCTAAGCAAAATGTATACATTTTTAACTAAATTCTAAATTTCTTATAGAATTGTGAACCTAATAGTTCATTTTTTTCCAAAAAAATGATTTTTCAACCAACAAGGTAAATTAGTCACCAAGAAGATTAATATTATACCAAAAAAGTCAAAGTAATAAAGAAATACAGAAATTTTTAAATAAAGAATATAAATGTTCAACCAAACATGGAATAGTTAAATTTTCAATTGAAAAAAAAATTTATTAATGACGAAAAAAATATTAACAAAATATTTTAATTTTGAACAAAAAGAAAAGATTTTTCAACTAAAATTATGAATTACCAAACAAACAAAAAAATTAATTTTTAACATAGTAGTTCCACTTTTGACCAAGTATTTGAATTTTGAACCAAAAAATGTTTTAAAGCTGCTATTCAGAATTAGCGAAAATCTTAAAAATGTAATCGAATTGTTTTATCAGGAAAAAATCCCGGGACCAACGTGAAGTTGATAGGATAATTTGAGCAAGAACTGATACACCCTCTAAATTCCAGATTTTTTTGTTTTTTTCTAAAAGGCAATCATCTTGGAAAATATAAAAATTCAAAAAAAAAAAGTAAAATGCAGTCAATAGAAAAAAAATTTAATAAATTATGTTACAAATATGTCTTAAAAACCTGGTAAATGAAGTCTTATAGGAATTTCTAATCAAATTCAAATAGTCGAAAATAATTCTGCCTTGATGAACACTTCATCCTAAAATACTTTGAAAATGTATTAAAAAAAAAAATTTTTAAATGGTAAAAAAATATTAAAAGTGCGGTGTCGGATTATTGCACACGCGGTGAGTCATAAAATTTTAATGGAAAAAATAATCTGCTCATTTTAAAGAACTGTGAGTTAATGAAAAAATTGTGCCTTATATACTTAATTTACTCGCTAGTATAAAGAAAATTCATCATATAAAACGATTTGAAATTATCTAAGATTTTTTATAAAATCTATAATAAAGCGTTAAAAAATAAACGGATTTCTTTTTATCTAAGAAAGGGTAATTAATGCGCATAAAGCGCGCACAATGCTCTAGTATTTTGATTTTTATGTGATATGAAATTTGTGATATCCCAAGTAATTAGTTAGATTTTTCTTATAAAAATTTGTAAAATTCCCGGTAAACCATAAGCCTTGATCCTTTAGGAATTTTGATAATAGGTAGAATTTCAAAAAAACTGCCAAAATTGAATGCTAAGAAATAATAAACTGTCGACCAGAGAGAAAATTAAAATGACTCATTCAACTATCAACATCTAAATTTTTCCTCACGTGAAAGTAGCACTGAACTTAATTTCAAAAGCTCCATTGCTTCGTTAAACCTTAAGTGCTATGCTGATTTTTTTGTTTAAAAAAAAATCTCAGTCCCGCCCACATCGTTAATCTCTTTCTGTAGAAAGACTGAGATAGAAAGGAGGACAAGGAAATAATAATGAGAGAAAAAGAGAGAGGGATAAAAATAAGAATTAAGAACAAGTGGCCGGTTTTCACGGTGAAACCGTGACCCGAGCAAAAGTCGGGGAGCAGGTGCAAATTTTTGGATGGCAGATCGTGCATTAACTTTTGAAATGCGTGCATCCGGTATTCGATGTTATAGCAATAACTTATACGCGCGTCACTTTTTGCGAGATAGAGAGCACGGGATCCGGGTGCACGCGATGCTCTAAGGGCAAAAGGAAAGGCAGGACATGAAACTGAAAATGATAGCGCCCTTAGGCCCTCCACTGAACTTAAAGAGCTGATTCTGGACTCAAAAACAAATTAATTTAAATGGAACGATTACAATATGGGATTGCTATTTTAAATTACCTTTTAACCTCAGTCTGAACAAGAGCTTTTAAATTGAGCAATTATATTTTTATCTTCAGTAGATAAGCTGCTATTTTTTGAAATCAAGATTCTTTTCGTGTTCAAGTTATATTTGAGGAAATCCTGAGTTAAAATTATTTGACTGTTATAAGTCTTCATTTGTCATCCCATTAAGACAAAGTCAGGAAAAACTGAAAAAAATTTCTGGTGAATCGACAACACTGGGGCCTCAAGGAACTAAGGTGAGTAGTAGAAGTAATTTTAATGATTTGAAATGACTTTTGACTACTTTTTTAAGTTTAATAAACTAAGAAATAAGTTATTTTGACTATATTTTTAGGTAATCTAATTTAGAAAAGCAGTAAAAATAAAAACAGTTATTCCAACAACTCATCTTAATTCCCCAAGGCCCCAATGTTAGTATAGATACTGAGGTTATATAATAGGGTTAATATTGAGGTTAGCTAATAAATTAACCTTAATGGTTTGAGTAATTGAGGTAACTAAGAATTTTCTCACCCAGAAATAAGAAAAAAGTTGGATTAACTATTTTCTGCGACCAATCAAACTCAGCTGACGATTTGCCAGGACTTTTTGTATGCTAAAGACGTTTTCTCGGTCTCGCTCCTGGCCGCGAGCGAGACTCTATTTTACGTCTTGAAGTTCAACCCAAGAAAAGGGAAATCTTATACAAAAAGCAAAATTTTACAGAACGCTTAATCAGTTGTTCCTTTACAATAATTACGCCAAATTGTTTGGTTCCAACCTATCTACCTGTTTCCTGGAATAGCAGGCCTTGTCGGTGGGATCCATAGTTTATAGATGTCAGAGCATAATGAAAAATAAAGTTTGCAAACAAAAAATTTTGTAATTTTGACCCTGATAAATTCTAAAGCCTAAGTCCTTATTCCTAAAGGCCTAAAGTATAAACTGGTGATACAATTTTCTGCGAAAAAAATTTGGTTCATTTATCAAGACTTCATTAACACTTCTTGTGATAACTTACACGGTTTATATTCAGCAGCTTTATAATTTAAAAAATGTAAACATTTTGCAATTTTATTAATTTTTAACTTAGAGTGTAACTGAGAACAGGATTTCAGTGTCCAAGCTGAAATAAAATTGATGAAATTGCATTATTCAAAGAAAATGAAAACTCATATTGACCAAAAAGATGTGTTCTTACATATTTTAAACAATTTCCAAAAATTGTTATTAATTGTTACCAAGGAATGTTATCGAGCCTTGCTAAAAGAAGTTGTTGACCTTTGATAAGGGTTTTTATTAATCGTGTTAAAGGTTGTTACTGTTTGTTGCTAGGAATTTGTATTGTTCGTTGCTAGGAATTTGTATTGATCGTTGCTAAGAGTAGTTATTAAACATTGCTAAGAATGTTTATTATTATTTGCTAAAAAATTTTATCGACTATTAATTAGGGTTGTTATTGACCTTTGCTAAGGATTGTTATTAACAATTGCTACGAGATGTTATTGACCGTTGCTAAAGATTGTTTTTAACCGTTGCTGAAGAATGCTCTTAGCTTTTGCTAAGGGTTGTGATTTATCGTTGCAAGGGAGTTTATTGATCGTTTAATAAGGATGTTATTGACTGTTGCTAAGGATTGTTATTCACCGTTTTTAGTGGATGTTATTGTCCAATGCTAAGAATTCTTATTATTCATGGCTATGGGATGTTATTAACTGTTGCTGAGGGTTGCTATTGATCTTGATAAGGATCGTTATTGTCTGTTGATAAAGAATGTTATCAACCGTTGCTAAAGCTTGTTATTGACCGATGTAAGGGTTCTATATTGAGCATGTTAAAGGTTGTTATTGCCTGTTGCTAAGGAGTTGTATTGATTGTTGCTAAGGGTAATTATTGACCGTTGAAAAAGATTGCTATTAAACATTGCTACAGAATGTTATTGAGCGTTGTTAAAAGGTGTTATTGACTGTTTATAAAAATTGTTACTTACCCTTGCCGGGCGATGTTATATTATTTTGTTGTTGTTAAAAATCATTTTTTAACTGTAAATTTAATTATTTCGTTTTTTGTTGAAAAATCATCGTTTTACACATTATACAGACAATGTAATGAATAAAATCTCTACGTTTCTTCAATGTCACAAGTAAATAATTTCATATTTTTATTTGCACACATCGAGTTGGGAAAGGATTGACAAATTATTATGATAATAAGCCTCGACAAAAGAAAAGTTAGATAAATCAAAATCTGTTTTCCTCAAATCTTTGTTTGATCTATGAACAATGACAGATATGCTTTGTTACATGAGATGATTAAAAAACACAAAAATCGTCTTTTTCAATAGGAAAGTTATGTTAAAATTTAAGAAACGTCTATGTTTTCACTAAATGACTTCTAGTAAATAAAAGGCCGAGCCAAAACTTACGGTCTCAAAAGTTAAATAAAACTTTAATTTCTTTTTTTAATTTTAGAAAACGGGATAGAAATGAGTTTTGAAAAAGGAGCTTGTGAATATGTTTACTCTTAAATAATGATTCAATTACAGATAATTAATTCTACAATTTGTAGAAAAACTGAATTAGGAGTGGTTGTTACTAATTTGCCGCTGCACAAGTAAAAATTTTGCTTACATCAGAATCAATCATAAGCATTTACCAACTTATCAAAAATTTCCATCAATTTATTAGACTAATTTTCATCAAAAGATTTAAAAATTGATTGATATAATTTTGATTTGCCTTTGATTATTATTTATTATTTTTATTATAAAAAAAACAATACTTTTTCCGTTAAGGATGTGGTTGAACTAATATTATTTTAAATCATACACGTCGATGGCCTCGAATCCAGAGAAGCGGACTACGCAGCAGTTATAATACAAATTTGTTTACCCTGTCTTTCAGATATTTTAGAACATTGATTTTTATTTCCATAACAACTGGCTTTAAGGTCTACTGAAATACTAAAAAAACAAATTTTTTCAATAAAAAGTGCATCCTTAGAAATAATCGATGAATCCAAATTTTATAAAAATTAACACTAGCATGATATAAAGACTGGTTTTCTGATGCAGCAATAATCTTAAGGCAGCACTTCCTCGCAAGATGAAAAAAAAAGAATAATTTTTTTATAATTTTGTTAAAATTTTCTGTATGAATTAACATTTCTATAATGTTAAAAATTTTGAACCCGCGTATTCAAAAGTCAAAAGTCTTTCTTAATATACATTAAATATGGATAAAATTATACATAAATGAAAAATATTCTTTTTCATTTTATAGTATATTCTCACTCAATAAGAATAAGTCTTAAAAACAAAAATTAAAAAAAAATCATAAAAAAAATTTTTTCATTAAATAAATATGTATAACGGGATATAAATAGAGCATATTGCGTTTAGAATATATGAGATAAAAAAAATGCTTTTTTATGTACCTGAATATTATTTTTTTGAGCAGCTTTATTATGACGCTCGTGTCATTAATCAACTACAAGACTAAAATTAAAACAATTCTAGAATTCGCTAAATGAGATTCAAAATTGTTTTTGGCAACTTAATGTAAGAGCAGCATATTTTTTCTTAATTTACCAGAATTGTAGGCCCTTCTGTTATTTTTCAACTTTTGAAGTTGGAACTTCGAAAACCGCTTTTGGAAGAAAACTCATCTACACTTGGCGAGAGCCAGCTACGGACATAAATAGAATGGTACAAAATAGCGGAACGATTGAAGTATGATTTGCCGTTTAAATTTTAAATCGATACTTTTGACCTTTGTTTATAAACACACATAAATACAAAGAAACGCTATAATATACATGGTTATATCATACTTAATATTTGTAGAAGGCATTTAAGGTATTTAGAAAAATTACAAAGAATGTTAATATCCTTTGTTCGGTTTTAGAGTTTAAAACCTAAACACGTTGAAAATTCAAGAAAAAGTTCCTCTGTGGAGAAAAGAAACTGCCGCAATTATTTTGTCAGTAGTAAAATTTGTTCCAGTTTTTCAATTTTAATACCAAACGGAAGACATGAAGGACTTTTACAGAAATATTTATTTCCGATGCTAAAACATAATCAATGACGATAACTATAATGTAAATTTTTCATGTGATTTCAATTGATTGGAAATTTCTGATCCGAAATAGAATTACAAACGATATTGAATATTAGTTTTTATTTTATTTCACTATGATGGTGTGAGTGTTCTAAAAACTGTTTGTTTGTCTGTTCGTATGACTTATAGTATGCATCCCGGAGTTCTTGAAGTTTTGCTTGATGGTCTACTGCGTGGTTTGAGTTTGCTTGACGGCTTGTTATATAGTATGCATGATAGATGGCCTGAATGCTTGCTCGATGTTTTACAAGATGGTTTTCTGGATGGTTAAGCCGCTGGGCTGCTTTTTCTTCAGACGCAAGTTTATCCTCCTTACAAACAAATGATAAACGACGGCCAACCCCTAATCTTTTAAGTTCTGGAGTAGACAGACTTTCGAACGTGTTGGTATACATGTCAAATACAGTATTAGTTTCACCGAATAAATTAGAGAGTGGTTGAATGACATCTCTTTCCTTCCATCCAATGATGATATGCCTTCTTGCCACTAAGGTTGAGTTTTTGTTGAATCTAATCATATCGGGCCCAATAATTCTTCGTAAATTTTTCAACGTTTGAGTTTCATCATACGGGAATGTCGTGATAAGAGGTAAGTCTTCGCCGTTGGACTCCGGAAATAAATCCTTTAAACTCACTAAATGTGATTCTGTAAAAAGAAATAGAAATAGGTCAATAGAAATACTCATAACATATTTGTCGTAGATTGTGAACAGACTTCAATTTTTAAACTCAAACAAAAAAATTATAATACAAACTTTTTTCTCTTTTAGAAACTTGAAGTTTGAAGCTTCTTCTTTTGTATAAAACATTGCCAAAGCATGGTATTTTTTATAGTGTTTTCAAAATTTTAAAAAACAAAATAAAAAGCAAATTTCGAGCCAAACTAGGAATAATATAAAAAACGTCTTATTAACTTATTATTTAGCGTGTGTCTGCTTTTACCGAAAGCCGGTTAGCCTAGCACATATATTTTTTGTGAATATATTGCATATATGTTTGGTGCCTGACTCTCTGCTTGCTTGATAAGCTTTTTTAACTATTTAGCGTTAAGACTTTTGTGGACTGAGGGTAAGGGGAAACGTAGTTTATCTACCGTCTCGGATCATCACAAAGAGGTAACCTCCGACTCGCCGCTGCCAAAAGAGGATACGCTGCTCACCTGCGAAGTAGCCACTTAGTTTGTGCGATGCGTAACACTGCCTCCGTGTGGCGAGAAGTCGCACTAAGTGCAAGGACTGTTGGGCCTTGGTCTCGGTCACCCCCGAATGCGACCGGACGTTGGTCCTTACTTTGGACTTAGATCGGGCGATCTCATATGTTCAGGCTTAACTGATCCCGGAAGGCGACCACCGCTTAGTCTGTCACTAAAAGACTTTCCGCGAGGAAAACGGACAGCAAATGTCCGAATCTGGCCTTCTTCGCCTACCCCAAGGTTGCTAACAAACCTTTCTTGGCCTATTTAATTAACCTGAAAGGCCGAAAACCAATTGCTCATGATACTGAGGAGAATGATTCGTATTTTACGAGCTTTTAAGGAGCTTATTAGTCTAAAGCACATTGAACAGCCTTTAAGCATAAAGATACTAGAGGGTTTCCGGCCACGTAAAAAATGGTTTTCGCTTAGAAACAGTGCAGAGGAGCTATCCCTCTTATCTATCACTCACTTATCTGCAGCAATGTTTTCCCCCATCCACCAATGTTAACCTCATCTTTGCCGCCGAGATCCCAAATCACCCACTTCGTCTCTAGTTAAAGTGGAAGTAATCCTTTTTCAATTCTCCGGAAGCTCGACCATGACCATCTACAGCGCTTCCTCACACCCACAGATTCTAAAATTACTTTCCTTTTCCCAACCTAATACAGCAGGAACGAATCGATTAGCGTCCCAACGTTGGGGTTTGTATCTTAATCTCCACGGTTTAGGGCATCCCTGTTTGCTAGGGGACATTTCAGACACTCTGCGTACCAACAAAGCTATCCCAATCTTTCCGGACATAGACAAATCTGATAAATACAAGGTCTGATTTACCTCATCACAACAAATGGTTGCTTCATCTCACCCTCGAAAACCGAGCTCATAACTACCCCCAGATCGGCGCAGCGAATCTATGCAGGATTTAAGGAGAAACGTCTATGTCCAGGTCACGTTTCGACTAACATACCACTGCCGGACGAATGGCGATTTTGGAACTCCGCTGGAGTTCGAAGACGAAGATACGCAGCAAAACCACTTGGACCGCAGTACACTATCGGAACTTGAGTAGTAACCACTAATCACCAACTCTAAAAAAGCCGCGGGGTACAACGCCGCCCTGAACTATCGCCATATCGGACCCCACTAGATAACGCATTATGTTTCACGAGGCGCCTACTGGATCAAAAAAGACGGAAATATGCAAAATATACACAGAAAGAACCTTTGGCCTGTACACAGGCAAATTGACCTTCAACGACAACCCGAGATTAGCCGGAGCCATCTTCATTAAAGATTCCACTTTTGGCGTCTACAGTGCCAAGTTCATGCGGGAAAGCATCAATTCGCAGTCCGAGTATTATAAAACTTACTTTTAGGAATTTACTTTTTTATCAATAATTTACGTATAAAATACTCATTTTAATTATCTAAAAAATAGTAAATTCTCTTTTTTATCTTATTCCCGTATACAGCGATAGTCTGAAAAATACCATATAATGGCTAAGGGAAGAAGCGGGTAATGCGGCACGCATAACATCGCGTGTAAAAATATTTCGTCTTGGATTTTGGCTTGATGACGGGCAATCAAGACATTGTAAAGACTTGCTAAAAACGTTTTTAGAGTCTGGCTTATAAGAGGGAGCCAAACTTCAGCCAAGACATTACAGAAAAATTCATATTTCGATGAGATGGAGCTAGATTTCAACGTCATTAAAACAAACCCAAGACGAAATATTTTTACACAGGATATGTCAATCGATAGAAATAAAAAGATAATTGATAATGTAATGACAAAAAATGTAACACGTAGATCATTAGATTAGCTTTTTTTCATTAATAAGAAAAATTTTATCTATATCAATTAAAATACTTAATTAGTAAGTCTCACAAAAAAGTCCACACGCGTCAACTTATTCTACCTGTCGGGTAATGCGGTGCGCATCATTAATTGGATCTATTTTTGAATAAAAAATAATTTTTAATAGCAGAGCGAATATTTTTAGAAAAACTAGATATTCATATTTATTTTACAGGATTAAAAGATGAATTAAACGTTATATTTTGTGAGTGATTTGCATCAAATCTATGAGCATACAATATTCAACATTCCGACATTTTACCAATAAAATAGCTTTCCGCGCCGCATTATCCGCTTGCCTTTAGTATTTGAAAAAACTTTTATTCGCAGATATTGACACAGATCAATATTTACACAGTTTAAATGCATCTGGTGCTAATGCTATAAGCTTTATTCGTTTGCAACTATTAGAATAGGTGCAAAACACTCAAAAAAATTCTTACCTTAAAAAATAAACAATTATCTCAATTAAACTTTTCAATGAACTTTAGATCTT
>JAUELO010000274.1:6318655-6328682 GCA_032357855.1 Amphibolips quercusostensackenii | reverse complement strand
TATTATAGTTTCGGGCGCTAGTCCGTCCGTTCGTCCTTAATACGTTTTCTCAAGAAGGGGAAGCGAGGGGAGGGGAATTGAAAAAAATAAGGAAAGAAGAACTAAAGGGAAATGATGTAAGGGACAGTAGGGATAATGAGGAAAGGAAAAGTAGAAGAAGTAAGGAGCAGTAGGTTGGAAAAGTAGGTAAAGTAATGAAAATGCAAGCAACTGAGGGTTAAAGTAGAGGAATTAGAGAAAATGAGGGGTAGTAGGAAAAGTGAGGAAAAACGTGAAGAGGGAAATTTAAATAAGTAACAAGAAATAAAGGGAGCAAAATCATGGAAAGTAATGGGAAATAAGAAGAGAGGAAGTGAGAAAGTGAAAGCATGTGAAGTAGGGGAACTAATGGGAAATAAGAAGAATGGAACTATAGGATGTGATAGGAAATAAAGGTGGGAAAGTGAGGTGAAATTAGGAATTGGGAAGTAAAGGGAAGTGAGAAGAAATTATAAGAAATAATAGTGGGCGGAGTTAGAGTAAATTATTGCAAGTGAGGGTAAGTGGGGAAGGGTAACGAGTGCAGGGGAAAGGGTGTGTCAGTTAAGGAGACAAGTAAAGGGGAAAATAGAGGAGAAAGAAGTTGGTGAAAAAGGAGATGAAGAGAAGGAGGCTTAGAGGACATAATTAACGTTTCAAAAGGCTGGGAAATACTTTTTCATACGTGCGCGGCGCCTAATTTTAGGGTTTTTAGAATTAAAATAATACTGCTAATGATGTCGTTTCAAATAAAAAACATTATTTTTGATGAACAATTTTAAGACTTAAGAAAAAAAACATTGCTCTGAACAATGTTTTCTGCAATTTAATTCGAGCTGACTATCGCTTTTTACAAATTTTTGAAAAATAGTGGAATTTTAATAAATAATGACTTGTTTCTCGGAGAAAATATTCTCTACAACTGTACCGTTTCCAGTTTTAAAAGTAAATTTTTTTATTACTGAAATCCTTAAAACTACTTTTTTTTAATTTTTTTTTGAATGACTGTATTTGAATATTATTCACATATTTTCTAAACTGGAGACAGAGAAAAGGAAAGTTTTCCCCCAAAAAATTAATCATGATTAATTATGATCCAATCCTTTTCTAAATAACGAGAACCGATAGTTAGAAAAAATTCAATTACATAAAATATTGTTGAAATAATTATTTTTTATAAATTTTAAATTTGTTTCGTGAAAATAAGGTTTTCACATTTAAAAGAAAAGACTGGTAATAATATTGCAATTCTGACAATAATAGAAAACTTTTTTTCCAAGAACATAATTTTTGGCACGATAAGTAACAATTTTTTTTTCAAATTAACTATTTTGTTAGAAGAAAAAACATTTTTATAGTCAAAAAACTCAACCGTTCTGTTGAGCATTCGTTTTTCTGGATAGGAATTTCGTCATTTTTTATTGAAAATTCATCTTTCTTAGATAAAAAAAAAGTTTTGTTTAAAATTCAACTATCTTTTAAAAAAATAGTCTTTTTATATTAAAAATTTAAATCTTTGTTTGAAAATGCAACTACTTTTGGTCAAAGTTTTATCTATCTGTTTGGAAATTGGACTATCAGGTCGAAAATTAATCTTTTTTAGTCAAAAATTTAACTCCCTGGTCAAACATTTGTATTTTTAGATAAAAAGTTCTTCTTTTCGGATTGCATCTTTTTGGTACAAAATTAATTTTTTTTCGTCAAGATTTGTTATTGCTTAATTGGAAATAAAATCGCTTTTTCAAAAACCCTTCAGTTTTGTCAAAATGTTTTTATCGGAGGAAATGCGTCTCTCTGGGATGAAAGAACTATTTTGTTAAAAAGTGTAACTTTTTGGTTATATTTTATTAAAAATTCTACTGTTTTAGTACTAAATTTAACTATTTGCTTGAAAATTAACTTTCTAGTTCAAAATTCATATTTTCGGGTTAGAAATTCAACTGTTTGATTGAAACTTTCCTTGTTTGCTTAATATTCATACTTTTAAGTTAAAAATTTAATTATTTTGTACAAAATGTGTTTTTTTAAGGGGTCGGCGGGAGGCTGAACTTTTAACTATTTCGTTGAAAATTTAATTTTTGTTAAAAGCTTATCTTCACTGATAAAATAGTCTGAAATTACATTTGGTTACGAATTCATCTTTTCTCTGTTAAAAATTAGTATTATTTGGCAAAAATATAATTATTTTGTTGAAAAGGTCTTTTTGGGTTAAAAATTCGATTATTTGGTTTAAATGTTTGATTATTTGGTTGAAAATTTACTTTTTTGTTAAGAATTAATTTTTCCGGGTTAAATACTCAACAATTTGGTAGAACATTTAAATATTTCGTTAAAAAATAACTTTTTTTTAAATTTATATTTTTGAGTTTAAAATTGAACTGTTTTTCATTCTAAATTAATTGTTTTAATACATCTCTTTTAGTTGACGATTCAACTATTTTGTTTGAAATTCCTCTTTTGTGATAAAATTTCATTGTTTTTTATTTAAAATTAAAATCTTTTTAGGTGAATTATGGCAACTATTACATTTTTCCTTGAGATTTTATCTTTTTTAGTTGAAAATTCAACTACTTGGTTAAGTGTCGAACGGCACTCAACTCTCGATATAAGACCCCTTGATTCACGCTATTCCTAGAACGGATGGCCTCCGCAATTTCGTGATGAGAGGATTCACAGGTCCGAAAAGAGAATGCGTGCAGTCAAGCGTGACAAATGGCTTGAATGTCACGCGTTAGTTGCATCAGGTTGCGTCATGCATCCAAATCCAACAGAAAATGTTTATGCAACCCTGCCTGCTTACGTTTGTACAAACCTGATTCAATATCAAGGCCACTGCAAGCCATGCCTTAAACCCGTCTTATATTAGGAGTTGAGTGTCCTTTATCAAAGATTTATTGTCATGATTGAAGGTTTATCATTTTAGATGAAAATTCATCTTTTCGGTTGAAAATTTATTTTCTCAAATGAAAATTTAATTATTTCATTTGTAAATAAAAATTATTCTTCTTTGGTTGAGAATTCTACTATTTGATTGAAAATGTATGCACTTTTTTCAGTTCGTCTATTTTAGAAGAATATAAATCTTTTTATTTAAAAATTAATCTTCCTGATTAAAAATTTTACTATTTGTTTGAAAAATCATTTATTTTGTTGAGATGTTAATATACTTCAATTAGAAATCTTAAAAATTTAAAGCTTTTTAAATTTAATTTAATATGCTAAATACAATAATTTTTTTTACATAAAATTGATTTCTCTATGATTCTCTATTATTAAGCTTATTTTTAAACTTTATTTGGGATACTTACTTTAGGCGGTGACCTGACCTCTTCAGCGGCATGTTTTGTTACTTCATTATGAAGAGTAACATTATCAAGGGCCCAACCTTTGTGAGCCCTCGTCACTTCCTGTTTCATAGCAGTGAGAAAACCTGCAAATGATACTCATATTTATGTAAATAGTTATAAAATTATATTATTTTATCAGTGTCAAAATTTAAAAAAATGTATAAATTAATCTTACAAATGGTAATAATTTAATTATTTTTGGATATATTTTACCTTGAGGGTTAAAAAATCCTGTCATCCAAAATTTCGCAGGACGTCCACTAGTCAGCCAAGTGGAAAATTGATGATTTCTCTCAAGTAATTCCGTAAACCAAAATCCAAGTGTAGATGACTCCCAGGAGCGAGATTTCCAAACTTTTGGTATTCTGGCGTCATAAATATTATCCAAAGCATCCCTTAATTCCTACAAGTTTAATTTTTTTTATTTCAAATATTGTTTAAAGCTGCTATTTTTGTGCTTCAATAATAAATTTTCAATATAATAAAACTAATAAGAAGTTAACATAAGATAGTGGTGAGGCTCCTTTTTGACATGCGGCTTCAATTGTTTAATCTTGGAAATATGAAAATGTTTAATAATGAATATTACCATTTTTCAACTGCTCGATTTCGAAAAGTTTAATGAAAATCAACTATTTGATAATCAATTTAGTACTAAAATAAATGTCACCTCATTCATAATGATAACTCCTTCTATAGCCAGCAGCAAATCTTTTAATGTTATTCGAACGAGTTTAATCACAATCTGTATTCTGTCTATTTCCTGCTTCAGGAAAATGTTCATTGGAGCTGTAGCACCCATAATTTGTAATCTGGGCCGAAAGAAATTAGTTATTCTATTATTTCGACTGCTTAAAAATAAATATATTGTAGAGAATTAAGAATACTAATTTATAAACGAAGAGAAATGAATGTTCAATAGTAGATGTTGAAAGTATAAAATAGTACTGCCAAGCAAAGAGGTAATAGCACGTTATTTCTACTATCTTTTTAAGATATCAGGCCTAAATATATTCTTATAATAAACTAAAACATCAAAGATGCTAAACTTTTTGAAGAAAACACACCAGACCTCTGTCGGCCGCTTGATGAAGCTTATAGTCAATGTCGTTAGATGTCTTTCGTGTCATATGTGTACTTGTGGAAAAAGCATGACTACTAATATTTTATTTACAAAAATTCAATAATGATGCTGCAAATGCTGTTTTTTCTTTAAAAAATTCATTAAGGTAAGAACGTTCTGAATTTCATATCGACATATTCAAATGATATGGTTCCATCTCGGAGTTACTCAATGAAAAGCTTCTAGCTCGTAGAGACAATGAAAAGGTGCTATGTAGCATCTTTTTTTGTATACACGAGTTAGCACCTTTTTATTTAGTTTCTCCAAAAAGGAACCTTGTTATCCAAACACGTCGATATCTTCGAACGTAAATAGCTGTCCTATAGTTAAATATTAAATATGGTAACCTGAAACATCCAGATAGTTAGTGTAAACATCCATTTTTTCCGTGTAATTGCAGTGATAATAATTATAATTAATTATTTATTGACCTTTTATCATTATACGTGAAATAGTTTTATTTCACAAACCTGGATTTCACTTCGTAAGGATCATAAGCAGGTGGTAATTTGCTCAACATTTCTTTAGACTGTCTGGCCACTGAAGCTTCTCGAGATTCACCTCCGCCACTTCCTGCTTCCTTAGGTTGCACTGATATTATTGTATCCAAAACTTGTTGTGTTGTATTACTCTGATACCTAATTATAATGAAAAATGTATTTATTATCAAACTTTTTGTTGCATGAAAATAAGGTGCCAGCTACGCAGGTGTAACTTAAGTAGTGTACGAAATTAGTCCCGGAAGGGATGATGAGGATTGTCTTCTCCACTGCTCACTTCCTCTGAGCGCGTTTTGTGAGATGATGCTAAGCTCAGCTAAATGCGCTTCGATATATATATTTAAATTTGTAAAAATTTTAATAAAAGTATAAAGCGAAAACTAAATAGGACTTCGAAGTCAATGTGTCACAGGAAATAGTATTTTGGAAAAAGAGAAATTTCTGCAAAATAAAATCTGTACACGTCATTGTAGAATTTTAAGTTGCGTCGAGTTATTTTGAAATCAGTAACGCAGAAGACCATGACAAAACATTTTTTTTTAAATGAGAGTATAAAGTAACGCATGAACATTTTTTACGTCAATACTAACACAATTTTTTTAATAGCATGCACTTTTCATTTCGGTAATGTGCCTATGCTTTTTATTAAAGTACTCAGTTCTAAGCTTGCATTTAGTCGTGAAAGAAATTTTTGTTGGAGATGCTCAAATAAATATACTGCAGGAAATGAATCTTTGTATTTTCTAAAACTTCAGTATACATTGGAAACATGATATCTTAAAATATATATCAGGGTTTCTACAGTTCAGGAAATTTTAGAAACTCAGGGAATGGCAGGCAAAACTTTACACAGAGGCGGGATTTTTAATAAACTGATGTTGAAGTCAATTTTATTATTTTGTTCAAAATTTGACAATTTTTGTTGAATATTATTGTTTTTTATTAAAAATTTGTCTATTTATGTTAAGTTTAGCTATTTTTGGATTAAAATTAAAATCTCCTCTAGATGACGTATCAAACACCACATTCTTTCTTGTGTATTCATCTTTTTTAAATGGAAATTCAACTACTGAGTTAAAAGTGGACATACTTGTTTACAAGTTAATTCTTTTAGTTGATGATTTATTCTTTTAGTCAAAAACCCTTTTTTTTTGTTTAAAATTTACCTAATTTGTTAAAAATTATTTTTTTCTGGTTGCCAATTACTTTTCGTAACTGAAAATTCAACTATTCCATGTTTGGTTGAAAAGTTATCTTCTTCAGTTGAAAATTCCACTATTTGGTTAAATACTTATTTGGAAATTCAAATATTTGTTCAAAAATTCATGTGCTTCATTTAAAAATCAATCTTCTTGATTGACCATTCATGTTTTTGGTTGAAAATTTATTTTTATGACTAAAAACTAGTTTTTTTTGTACAAATAATTTTTCTTTTACTAAAAATTTTACTATTGAAATGTATCTGTTTCAAGTGGATATTGGACCATTTTATTGAGCATTTGTCTTTTTGGTAGAAAATTTGTTTTATGAGTTGAAACTTTGTCTTTTTTAATGAAAATGAATTTTTCTACTTGTAAAAACAACCGTTTTCCATAAAATTCCTTTTTTTTTGTTTTTTAAATATTTTTTTTCTAACAGAAAATTGAACTATTCTATTTTTGGTTGAAAATATATCTTTTCTAGATAAAAATTTATGTGTTGTGTTACAGATTTGTCTTGTTTGATAGAAAATTCGTCTCATTAGATGAAACTTTATCTTTTTTTGATAAAAATTCATTTCTTTGGTTGACAATTCAACCATTTTATTGGAAATTTGTTTTTTTTTTGTTGAATATTTGTTTTTCTTATTTTGTTAAATATTTATTTCTCTAACTGAAAATTGAACTATTCTATTTTTGGTTAGAAAATATTCTTTTTTAGTTGAAAACTCATGTGCTTTGTTGAAAATTTGTCTTTTTTAGTAGAAAATTTGTCTCATCAATTGAAACTTCATCTTTTTTCATGAAAATTGATTTCTTTGATTAAAATTCAACCATTTTATTAAAAATTTTGTTTGTTCGTTAAATGTATACTTTTACAAGTGAAAATCAAACCATTCTTTTTTAGTTGAAAACGTATCTTTTATAGTTGAAAATTTATGTGTTTCGTTAAAGATTCATCGTTTCTGGTAGAAAATTCATCTTCTTGGTAGAAGTTCAACTATTTGATTAAAAATAAGTTTTTTTTGTTGAAGATGCATTTTATTTCAAAATTCAGTCCATTATTTGAGGATTTAAATAATTTTTTGGAAATTGGCGTTTTTCGTTTACAATTAATATTTTAAGCTGGAAACATAACTATTTCATTTTTCCTTAAAAATTTATCTTGTTCAGTTTCAAGGAAATTCATCTTTTTGTCTTGGAAATTAAACATTTTGGATAAAATTTTTCTTACCTCATTGCCAGAAAAATATTTTTTTGGTTGAAAATTTAACTCTTTTGTTGAAAGTTCCTCTTTTTGGTTTGAAAATACGTCTGTTTTGTTTGAGAATTCAACTAATTTGTTGAAAATGTGTATTCTTTAGTTTAATTCAACTGTTTTTAATTCAAAAAAATTATTCTGGTTAAAAATAACAACTATTACTTTTATCATTAAGAATTTATTTTGTTGAATCGAAGATTTATCACTTTGGTTGAAAATTTAACTATTTTGTTGAAAATTTCTTTTTCTTAGTTGACAAATTTTTTTTTGATTCAAAAATGAAACCTTTTTTTATTTTGGTTTTACAATTATCTTTTTTTATTTAAAAACTCAGTTACTTGATTATAAGTTAATGCATTTTACTTATGTCTTACGTAATTTGTGAATGACCCATTGTAAAATTCTATGTGTCTGTTCTCATTAAAAGTGTTTACAATATTGTACTTAGAAACAAACATTTGTTTTGCATGCAAATTATTGATCGCATATGTTAAAGGTTGTTTTTATACCTAAAAAAAATTATAACGATCAGGAAAAATAAAAAATTTTAGATACCCTGAAATATTGACCCAAGAAGTAGGCACTAGAAAAGGTCTCACAATAGGTGAATTCATACGTCAGATTTAAATCTCAGAACTCAATTCATACACAACACAAAGATTAAGATGGTCCATTTTTTATGTTAAAAAAAATTAACCAAATTGCAAAAAAGCCTAAATTGTTTCTTTTATGATAAAAATAATATGTGGAGAAGGATTATCTAATCTGATAATAATTAGAGGTCGCGCAACGATCTCAAAAAAATATTTCTCTCAAATTAAATTGAAAAATAAGCATTTAACTATTCTCAGTGTTCTAATGTTTCTAGAAAGTAATGTCAAATCGTATTTGAGGAGCCAAGGTAACAAAAAAAAAAAATTCAACCTCTTAAAATAACTGATTTTTAAAAAGAATATTTCTAACGTCTCCTGTCACAGGGTAATTTAAAATAAAATGACGATCGTAACCAAAAGAAATTAATTCTCTGATGAACCTAAAGCTTAAATTCGGTTAATAGAAGAAACTGCATCGGAGTTGCCAGAAAATGTTTTACCAACAACATCCTAGGTTTTAAAATTTTCCTCCTGTCATCATACAGTGCACAAACAAACAATTTCGCAAAGTGTAAATATTGTCTCAGAAGTAGTAATCAATACATGGAATAGAGTTTGCATTCCAACAAAATTTGGACCTGCAATAGTCAAGAAGATAAAATCTTTGTTTCAAGACCATCAATCTCTGCGTGAACGCAAAGGTAGAAAATCATCAACTTTTAAGAAAAAGAAAGATTTCGTTGAGTGTATGCAAATGCTGTTTGAAATAGCACATCAAGATATTGAAAAATTAATAATATTTAAAAAATGTGAAGCTTTTTTAAAATATCAACCTGAAATAAGAGTTATAACAAAGAAATTGTATGTCAGAAAATTTAGGGTAGTGAAAAGTGTTTTTAAAAGAGAAAATATGTGATAGAAGAAAGAAATCAATAAAAATGTGCAAGAAAGGAAGAAGCAAGTACTCCGCATGAACTTTATTCTTCTTCGACTGATACATTAATTGGAGAGGAGGACGAAAATAACGAGGAAATTACAAGAATTGTGGAATACTGCAAAAAAAAAGTAAGTCAATATCAACTTAATTTGAGTTACCAGACACATGCAGCCCGGCTGGAAAAACCACGAACTTTACAGAACATGATACATTCTCCATATGTATTATCTACTTTGGACCGAATTAACTTATCTAAAAGAAATTGTACTATGCTAACTGAAGCTTTATCTTAAGCAAATGATGAAAGCGTAAATGAAGGACAATTATCACATTCAACAATAAGTCGATATCGTTCAGCTCATCGTAAGAATATTGCAAACAAGATTTAATAAAAATTTTTGGAAGGCGAGAAACTTCCTTTTCAAGCTCATTAGGATGAAAAGTAGATAAAAGACAGTACACATAACGAAAGCACTAAATTGCGAATTGAGAGACTTCCAGTTGTTGTCACTGGTTAAGAAACCGAAAAACTTCTAAAAATTCTGATACTAACTTCTGGGCCAAAGAAATGTATTGCAGATGCTGTTTTCAATCTTTTGATTATATGGAAAATTATCAACGATATAATTATAATTTGTTTTAATAATACTGCTTCTAACACGGGAGTAAGTAATGGTGCATGCTATCTTCTGGAAAAATCGATTGTCAGGAATTCGCTGTACTTCGCAATCCGTCATTACATCCACAAACTAATAGTAGGTAATGTATTAACATCATTATTTTGACCATATGATGGTCCGAATATTTCTATTTTAATCAGATTTCAACATTTTTTGACGAAAAAAATAAATACAAATTTAGACCTTTAGCCGATTCCTAAATGAATTTACCTTTTATACAAGAACTCAGAAAAAACGTCATAAAATGTCTTCAGAAAATTCTACAACGAAAAGAAAAGTCTTGTCTACCACCATCCGATTATAAAGCGATGATAGAACTTTGTCTGGTAGATTCAGGTGATTTAGTTGGAAAGAAGAAATACTGCTTCA
>JAUELO010000274.1:6267248-6282011 GCA_032357855.1 Amphibolips quercusostensackenii | reverse complement strand
CCCCCCCCCCCCCCCCCCCCCCCCCCCCCCCCCCCCCCCCCCCCCCCCCCCCCCCCCCCAAACCCAGAAGGTGACGTCGCAAATAAAAAATATTAATGTAAAGAAATTTTTTTTGAAATTAAAAAAAAAAATAAATTAGTGATTTTATTTTACAAGAATGCATCTAAATACGGTCTTCACACTCTTTCACCTATTCCCTTTTCCCCCCTTTCTAAAGAATTCCTTTTTACCCCTATTTGAAAAAAAAACTAAAACTTTTTCTCATTTTTCAACTTGAATGCAAACTGAATTGATAGACCCAAATCAAAAAATCCAACTATTTTTTATTGAACGTAAATTTTTTTTTCATTATCATGTCTACTGCTATATTTTTGGTGCAGAATTGATCTCGATTGGTTAAAAATACTACTATCTGTTTAAACAACTGATTTTTTTCAACAGATTCTTCTATTTAGATGAAATACATTTTTTTAACTAAGACTTCAAATGATCCTTTTTTTTGCTGAAAATTGTTATTTACTTGTTGATAGTTCAACTATTAATTTTTTTTTTAAAATTCAACTACTTGGTTAAAAGTTTAACTATACTGCGTTACAAATTTTTTTCACTGGCTTGAGATTAAACTATTTTTTGAAAAAAATTTTTTTTATAGAAATTATTTCTTTTTCAACTTAAAATTAAATTATTTTATTTTTTGATGAAAAATTTATCATTGAATTTCTTTGTTTAAAAATTAATTTAATAAGTTAGAATCCATGTATCGGGTTAAAAATTAAACTATTTTGTTGAAAATTTATCTTTTTTGTTAAAAATTCATTTTTTTAGGTTGAAAATTAATTTTTCGAACTGGGGATTCAACTCTTCTATTTTCGCTTGAAAATTCAACTATTTTGTTAAAAATTTACCTTTTTGGGTTAAAAAATCTGTTATTTTAGTAGAAATTCAGCAATTTGGTTAAAACTTTTTTCATCTTTTGACTGAAAAATCTCCTTTGGTTAAAGATTTATCTTATAATGTAGAAATTTTTTTTTGGGTTAAAAATTAATCTGCTGTGGGTGAGAATTTAATTATTTTGACGGAAATTATTTTGTTTTCGTTGTTGAATTTAACTGTTTTTTTTTTGGTTAAAATTAAAATCTTTTTTGTTAAAATATCAACCATTACATTTCTTGTTGATAATTCATTCTTTGTTGGATACAAATTCTACTATTTTGTAGATAAATGAATTATTAAAAAAAAAATGGTTTTCTTCATAAAAAGGGACAAGTAGAGCAAGATGGTCGGGGTTAAGCGGTAAACACCAGGAAGAGATAGAGGGGATAGGGGATGTTTGAAAATCTAGAAGCCCTTATAAAAGGGTTTAGAGAAGAAGCAAAGAAGAGTAAAAATGATATCAATAGCAAAATGATTATGCAGGGGAATGATTCAGGCGGAGAAGTAAGAAAAGTAAGAGAAAGGTAGGAAGAGTGGGATAAAATCTGAAAAGAGAAAAAAAACAAGGTTTGGCGTAAACTAGAGAGCATAAAAAATAGACAGAGAAAGGTGACGAACGGAGAAATAATAAGATTAAACAGTTGAAAGGACGGGTAAGCAACTTAGAAATCAGGAATAGGCCTATGGTGAAGGAAACAGAGAGTACGAATGCAGTAAAAGGGAGTAATAAAAACATGCAAAATAAGAATAAAAGATTTAAAAAGAGACTAAGTGAGATTGAAAAAAGATTGTAAGGAGAAGAAAAAGCGAAGAAGAAAAATAACATAGTAGTTAAGGGATTGAAAGTGGAGAGTGAAATAGGGGAAGCAAAAATCTAAAATCTTATAAGAGATATTGGAATTCAGGTGAGGGTAGGTGTTAAGAGAATAGGAAGAATAAAGGTAGGAAAAAAGGAATGTTTCTAGTTAAAGTAGGGAGTGAGGAGAAGAAAAAGAAAATTATTGAGGAAAAAGAATTATTATGAGGAAGAAGGGAAAGAATTGAAGAAGATTTGACATGAAGAGAGAGGAAAAGGAAATGGCAAATAAGGCAGAGGGCATGGGTAGAGAGGAAAAAGGGCCACATGGTATGGATAGGGAGAAACAGGATATAGATAAATCGGGAGGAATAGTTTTGGGATAAAGAATTAGAATAGATAAGGAAAAAGAAAAAAAGAATTGAGAAAGGTAAGAAAAATGAAGAGGCAAAACAGTGTAGAACACAAACAGGAGGGTTTTCAAACGACAAGAGAGAAGAAAGTGAGGAGGATAGGTGAGGGAAGGAAAGAGAAGAATGTAAAAATAGCTTTCTGGAATGTGTCAGGCTTGAAGAACAAGAATAAACGATTCTAGGGGAGTCAGAAAAGTGGGATGTGATTATGATGAGTGAAACCTAGGCGGATGAGAAGGACTGAAAGGGGATAAAAAGGATGTTACCGAAAGGTTATGTGTGGACGATGCGAGAAGCAAGAAAGGAACACGTCAAAGGAAGAGGGATGGGCAGCATGGTCTCACGAGTGAGAAGAGAAATGTCAGCAAAAGGGATACAAGAGGGGGATAGGGCGGAAAAGTTTGGAAGTATGGTAAAAAGGATTATGGTTGGAAAATTAAAAATAGCGGTGGTTTTTGTATATAGGAAAATAGGGGAAGAGGAATGTTGGAGAGTAACAAGTAGGTAGATGGAGAAAAAGAGGGATAAGTTGGTTTTGATAGGAGCTGATTTGAATGCAGGAACTGGCGAACAAGGGGGAGGGATTTGGGATGGGGCAAAGGAGGCCTATATAAGGAGCTTTAAACATAGAGAGACGGACCGGGAGGGGAGGATGTTACTAGACGTGATAGGAGAAACAGCATGGTTTATATGTAATTGCAATATTAAAGAAAATAAGGAAGGAGAAATCACATTTATAGGTAAGAGAGAAACAGTAATAGACTACATCTTGGAGGAAGAAAGAATGATGAACATGAAAAGCAGTATGAAGGTTGAAAATGAGATAGGGTCCGAGCACTTCCCGGTAATGGCCACACTAAAAGATGGCTTCAATAAACGTGGAAGAGAGAGAAAGGAAAGAGGGGTAGAAAGGAACACAAAAATAGGTGTCTGGGGGAAAGATAAATTTAAAGAGTGTAAACAAAAAACAGAAAAGGAGAATATCAGGTATGAAAAAGTGGCAGGAGTAGACTCTTTAATTGAAAAGCTAAAAAGGTCTATTGAGAAGGCAAGGGAAAACATAGGTTCAAAAGAAGAAAGAGAGAAGGGGAAGAGAGGCTGGTAGGATGAGCAATGCAGGCGAGGTAAAGAAAAAATCAAAGAGTGTGTAAAAAATGGAGGAAAGGGAAAATGGGTAAAGGGAAGTGCAAAACGAGAAAAAAAGAACATAAGAGGATACTGGGAAGAAAAAGGCAAAGGGGAAAGAAGAAATACAAGAAAAAACTAAAAAAAGCGATCAAAGAAGGAAGAGTTTGGGATGTGATAAATAGGGGAAGAGGAGGAAAGGAGAGCGTTCATAAAGAAGTAGAAATGGATGAGTGTTTAGATTACCTTAAGTATCTGTTAAGGAAAGAGCAAAATATGATAAAGGGGGTAACTTGAAGGGTAGTACAAGGAGAAAGGGAGGGGGTGAACGAAAAAACGAGAGGAGAAGTTAATGAGGCAACAGATAGACTAAAAAGAAACAAGGATACAGGGGAGGATGTCATGGAGAATGAAGCGATGAAGTATTGAGGACAAGGGGTTAGGGAAGGGATGTGGAATTTCTGCAACAAGGTTTGAAGAGGGGAAGGGTGGCCCGAAGAGTGGATGACAGGGTTAGTGGTACCGCTTGTCAAAAAAGGGAAAGGCAAGAAGGTACAGGAGTACAAAGGGATTAATCTCATGCTAGTGGGCTATAAAATATATGCAGTAATTTTAAGAAAAATGTAAGAGAGTCAGGTAGAAGAAAAAGGAAGCATCTCACACAATCAGATGAGATTCAGAAAAGGGATGGGGACTATAGATAACATTTACGTACTCAACTACTTGGTTAACAGAAATTCAGGGAGAAAAAAAAAGAAAATTAGTTGCATTGTTCGTTGATTTTAGAGCAGCATTTGACTCAGTAAACAGACAAATACTGTGGTAGGCAATTAGAGAGAAGGGGATAGAGGAAAGTTTAGTGGAGAGGATGAAGGAAATTTTTACAGAAACCAGGATCAGGGTAAAGATAGAAAAGAAAAAAGGGGAGATTTTCGAAACCAAAAGAGGTCTAAGGGAAGGGTGCCCGTTGAGTCCGCTACTTTTTAATATGCTGCTATAGATTTAGAGGAGAAATTAAAGGAGAAAGGGAAAAGGGAAACGGTTTTTTCAGTGATAGCAAAATATACTCTTTAGCATACGCGGACGACGTAGTGCTGTTAGCAGATAATGAGAAGGGGGTAAACCTAATGATGGGACTTTTCAAAAAGTATGCGGGAGCAGAAGACTTGACGGTGAGCATAGAGAAGACCAAGGTAATGTGCTACAGAAATAAAAAGACAAAAATAGGTTACGCTTCGAAGATAAACGGACAAATAGTGAAAATTGTGGGTTAGTTTAAGCAGTGTTGTGTTATGGAGTGGAGGTCTGGGGATAAAAGGAACATAGGCAAGTGGAAAGTATACATGAGAGATTTCTGAGATGAGTAATGGGGGTTAGTCAAAGTTGCTCAGGATACATGATGAACAAAGAATTAGGAAGGAAGAAAATGGTGAAAAGACAAATGAAGAAAGCCTAGAGGTTTGAAGAGAAGCCAAAAAGACAAGAGAGGAGCAAATTAGCACAAGTATGTTTAAGCGAAATTTGAAACAAGGAAACGAGAGGCAATCTAAAAAATTCAAAATGGGAGGAAGAGAGGAAAAAAATTTGAAGGGTTAGTAATATGCAAGAAGGGATATTGGAGTGGTGAGAAATAGAGTTAGAGCTATTAGTAAGACAAGGAGAAGAGTGGTAAGAAAAGATTATGCATTCGAGGTACAATAGATGGTACATGATGGTCAAAGTGGTGATGAAACCAGAATATTTGCAAAAAGTTGAAAAGGAAGATAAATAGAGTAGGGTAATACGGTTTAGGATGGGAGAAGGAGTAAGAGCTTGTAGATTTTGATTGGATAAAGAGGATAATTTATGCAAAGTATGTGGTTATGAAATAAAGACATGGGTACATGTATTAGAGAGGTGTGCAGGAGAGAAAGATGGACAGTTGAGTGTCGATGAGTGTATAAGATGGATTTTGGATGGTAATGGACAAGTAGTGACGTGGATGAAGAAATTTGAATATTTAAGAGAAAGACGGGAAACAGGGCTGAGCTAAAGGGTTAATCCTATTAAAGAAAAGTAAGGAACAGAAAGTTAATTTTAAAATCATTGAGAGATATTTTTTATGGTAAGAGAAAACGGAAGCCCTGGAAGATCGCTAATATTTGTAATTATTAGTATTATTATTATTATCATCATGATTAGTATACCTGTAATTCTTAAGTAAGGCGAAACGTTAGAAAATAAGTAGTGGTTGAGTTAGATTAAGGATGGAATGTAAACATATGTACAGGGAGCGGAGGCCCTCAAACCCGTAAAAGAAAGAGTTTAAATATACATACATACATACAACTTATCCATTTTTGCCTGACAATAGGTCGTTTTTAGTTGAAAATTTAATTAATTAATTTTTTATCGAAAATTCATCTTTTTTGTTGATATTTTAACTATTTAGTTGAAAGTTAAATTACTTTAATAAAAATTTGTTTTATTGGTTTAAGATTACACTATTTTGTCTAAAAATCATTTTTTGGTTGAAAATTAATTTTTTTAACGGTAAATGTAACTATTTTATTTTTGATTGAAAATTCTACTATTAATTTTTTTATTGAAAATTTATCTTTTTTCGTTAAAAATTTAACAACTGGATTGTAGATAGAGTAAATTTGTTGAAACTTAATTTGATTAGTTTAAGATTCAACTGCTTTGTTAAAAATTTGTTTTTTTTTGTTAAAAAATAATTTTTCATTGAAAAATTAAGTATTTTACTTTGGGTTGCAAAATTATGTACTTTTGAGTTAAAACTTTATATTTTTATATGTTCTTGGTTAAAAATTTGACTATTTTTGTGATAAAATTAAAACCTTTTTTTGGTTAAAATATCAGATATTATAAATTTCGTTGAGAATTTATTTTTTTTATTGAAAATTCCATTACTTCAGTGAAAAATTCAACTATTTCCTAAACATTCAAAATCCTTCTCTTTTGTTAACCATTTAATTATTTTACTGATAAATAATTTTTAAAACTGAAAATTAACATATTAACGTTGGAACAAAGATTAGAAAAGCAGGAAGAGAATAATAAAAAGGTGGAGGTGTTGGAAGGTAGAATAAAAAAAAATAGAAAGCTCAAGCCGGGAGTTTGGAGTTAGGGAGAGTAGAAATAAGGAGAAGGGAAGGCTGAAAATATAAAACAAAGAATAGCAAAGAAAGAGGGAGAAAAAAGAAAAAAAAATTGTGATAAAGGGTCTAAGGTTAGAAAGGAAGAAGCTGAAGGAAGAAGTGAAAGAAGATTTAAAAAGGATTAATGCTAAAGTAGAGATAAAAGAAGTGCGAAATATAGGAAGAAAACAGCAAAAATGAGAGAGAATGTAACAGGTAAAACTAAAGAAATGGCAATATAAAAGGAGGGAAGTGATGACAAAGAAGAGAGTGTTATGGAAGCTCGAAGGGAATAGAGGATGATTTGACATGAGCAAAAAGGAAGATGCTGTATAAGTCAAGGCAAATAGCGAAAGAGGATAGAAGGAAGGGAAATAGCACGTATGGTAAATATGGCAAAATACAGATAGAAGGTGTATGGTGGGATTGGGACAAAGAAAAGGAAGTGACAGTAAGAAATAAGGTTACAGAAAACTAGAAGAGAAGAGAACGAGTGATAGATAAACAAAAAATAGTAAGAAACAAGAAGAGACAGAAGCGAAAGTAGCGAAGAATAGAGGATATGTTACTGGAATATAGCAAGATCAGAGAGAATGAATAGAGAGTTTATGAGCCGTTTTGCGCAATAGGATATATGAACAATGATGGAGACATAACTAGATAAAAAGGGATGGGAAAGAGTGAGGCGACGGTTACCAAGTGCTTACAAGTGGCATGTTAAAAATTCTAAAAAGAAGAATAAAAACTCAGAGCAATGGGAGGACAGGTAATGAAAGTAAAGAATGAATGTATAACAGGAAAGGATAAAAAAAAAGATGAAACAACAAAAAGGAGGATTGTTAGTAGAAAAGGTGAAGATGGAAGAAGAAAAGTGGAAGATAGTGGGGGTTTATGTGAACGGTGATATGCAGGAGAAATCAGATAAGATGAAGGAACTGATGTAAGAAAATAAAGAAGAGATTAGGCTTATAATAGGGGGAGATTTCAATGCGATAACAGGTGATAGAAGAGGAAGCGAATGGGAAGAAAAGCCAGAAAGAAAATCCAAAGATAAGATACAGAATGGGTAGGAAATTGATGGGGAGGGCAATTGATTCTGTAAAAGTGGACGATGAGGTAAGAGAGAAGGTCAAGAGACTAGAGGTAGGAGATTATATAGATTCGGATCACTCACCCATAATAGTGACATTAGAGGAAGAAAAAAGTAATAACAATATGTATAAAAAGAAAGCAAAGGTAACAATAGCAGGAAGAGGCGATTGGTCAATAGGAGGAAAAGAAAAGTTTGAAGAAAAGGTCAGAAATATAAAAATAGGAGACGCAAATATAGGCGAGGAGATGGTGGTAATGATAGGAGAAATGAAAAGAGGATAAGAGTGCACAAGCAAAAAAGATGATAGTGATGGATGTAATATAAGGGGATATGATGAGAAATGCAAAGAGAAAAGGAAGGAGGTCAGAAAGGAATTAAAAAAATAGAGGAAAGGGAAAGTAGTGGAAAAGAATATAGGAGAAATAAGAATAAGTATATTGAGCTGCGTGGTCAAAAGAAAGAGAAGAAAAATAACAGGTTTGTGGAAGAGTCGGGGAAGGCAAACATGAAAAAAGAGGTTTGGAAGGTATATAATAGAAAGAAAGGAAAAGAAGGAAAAGAATAAACCAGGATATTGGAATGGTAGAATGAAAAAAAATATATTTTATGGATTCGTAGAGGGGTAGGGAGAAAAGTTAGAAAAAGGAGAAAAATATGGTAGAGGAAGAGGTGAGGAAGATGATATAACAAGGTAAGAAATAGCTGAGGTGCTTGAAATAATAAATATGGAAAGGCACCTGGTATAAATGAGTTTCCAAATGAAGTCTGGAAATATGAGGGGACAGAATTGAAGGAATACGCATGGATAATGTGCAATAGAGTATGAAGAGAAGAAGCGTGGCCATAATTATGGATGGAAGAAGTAGTGGTACTTATAGTGAAGAAAGGCAAAGGAGAAGAGGCTAAATATTGTACAAAAATGACACTAATCCCAACATTGTATAAAGTATATGTGACTGTTTGATTGGAGATTTTGAAGAAAGAATTTGAGGACAAAAGAAAGAGCTACTGAATCAGACAGAGTTTAGAAAACTGATAGGGTTGGTGGACAGTGTGTGTGTGTGTGTGTGTGTGTGTGTGTGTGTGTGTTTCCTGATCTATCTAGTAAATCAAAGGATTAAATGGGAGAAAGGAGAAATGCTAGCAATATTCGTAGACTTAATGGCGGTTTCTGACACATTACACCGAGGAGAGATAGAAAAAGTTTCAATGAAGAGGGAAATAAGAAAAGAATTAATAAAGAGAGAATCGGAAATGTTTAGAGAATCAAAAAGCGGGGTGAAGGTACGAGAACAAGTAAAAGATAGTTTCTGGTTGGTGATAGGAATAATGCAAGGATGACTTTTAAGCACACTTTCATTTGATATATTATTATCGAACTTAAAAGAAGAAATGAAAAAAAAGGACGAAGGGATGTTTACGACAAGGAACGAAAAGATATGTACACTCGCATACGCGGACGATACTGTTTTGATGGTTGAGTATAAAGAAGGGATGGCGGGCTCAACTACAGGATTAGAGAAATAATTACATGGAAAAAAGTTAAATTTAAGTGTAGAAAAGACAAAGATGATGAGGTTTACGAAAAAAGGGGAAAGAAAAAAATGTTCTAGAAGATTGAAAGGAGTAAATTTAGACGAAGTAAAAGAATTTAAATATCTGTGATATACCTTGCAAGCATATGGAGACCATAGAGCTCATATGAAAGAAAGAATAAAAAATGCAGCAGAAGTAATGAACTAGATATGGGGAATAGGAAAAAGAAAATTTAAAAAATTAGAGAAGGAGAATGTAGCTATTTAATATTTTGGTATGTTAGGCATTAGGTTATGAAGCAGAGCTATGGGCATGAAAAGGAAGGAAAAAGATTGAAAGTTTACAAAAAAGGTATGTAAGGTGGACGTTAGGAGTAGACTGGACGACGCCGAGATATATGGTAAGAGATGAAGTGCAAAGGGATAAATTAAGTACTAGAACGGAAAAGAGGGCATGGAAATTTAAGACGAAGCTAAGGGAGAGAAAGGAAGGGGAGTTAGAGAGAAAGTGTTTGATAGAGGGGCAAGAAAGGAGAGTGAGAGCGATCGAATTATCAAAATGGGAAAAAGAGAAAAGGAAGTTTTTTAATGACAGAGATATAGAAGACGCGGCTGGACTCAGCTATGAAGAATCAGAAAAAAGGGAGAGGAAAAAACAGTTAAAAGAAAGATGGAGGAAGATTAAGCAATTAAAATACAAGAAATAATATAAGATCATAAAAGAGGAAGCAGTACCAAAGTATTCAGAAAAAGGATAGGGAGAGGGAATATGGACGAGAATAGCAAGATTTAGATTTAAAAACGAGGTAACGAAAGGGATGTATTGGTGAAAGGAAATAAACAGAAAGTACAGAATCTGTGAATGGGAAGAGAAAACATGGGAGCATGTATGGAAAGGATGTAGGAGAGGAATGTAAGGTAAAGAAAGCTGGCAAGAGAATGTAGTAAAAATTCTAAGAAAGGATGGATTGGGAGAAAGGTGGATGATGGAGTTGGAAGGGGCTAGAGGAGCGAATGAAAAAAAATGAAAGAATGGATGTAAAAAAAGTGTTAAAATGAAAATACAAAAGAATTAAAAGGAAAAGGAAACCGACGTCGCTCAGATTAGAAGCGTAAAGATTTATAAGTAATAGTTATGCGGTAGCATAAGTAGATTAAGTGCGGTTGCGTTCTCGCTTTCTCTCTCTCTCTCTCTCTCTCGCTTGCACTCTCTCTCTCTCTCTCTCGCTTGCACTCTCTCTCTCTCTCTCTCTCGCTTGCACTCTCGCTTTCGATCGCTCGCTCACTCGTTCGCTAACACGTCCCACATTGCGCAATTGAAAAAAATAGAAATAAGGATCTAGAGATAAGAGCTTATGTAAATAACTGTAAATATCTGTGAATAGTAAGGATCAGATTTTATGAATATGTAGGTAGAAGTATTGTTAGCAATGGAGAACATGTCAACTCATAGGGAACGGTTTATGAGTGAAGAAGTCTTTTAAAATATCATATTTTTATGTTTTGTTTTTTTCGGCACGTTTATAAAGTTAAATTGAAGCAAAACATTTGACTTGCAAACGGTGGAGGGATGTTCGTATTTGTGACGCCACCCTGGGGGGTTCCAGCTTTGTGTGATGATCTGTGATAAAGAAAAAGAGGAATGGAAAAAATATTCCAGATAACGTGACGTAGTTTTTAAACGGCCCCTTACGAAAAATAACTTACTGGAGAAAAGCAAAGTGCAATGTGCAAATTATTTCTTGATGTAGATAAGAAATAGTCATACAAATTGTCCGGAGTAGGTGGTCTTCTAGGCTCATCATGTTTCATGAGAGGAGTAACTGCTGTCAAAATTTCGTCCAATTCATCTTTAGGAAAAAGATTTGCAATTTCACCGACACTTAGGACGTTATTTATATATTCAAGAAAAGCTTCGTCTTTTATTTCGTTATCCGTAAAAATGAAAGTTATTCCTTTTGTTCCAGTTCCAGCCATTCGGTATAATTTTCGCAAATCATCCATCAAACTTCCAATATTGTAACTCCTGAAATCAAATTAGACATTTTATTTTATTTCAATTTAATTTAAAATCTTAGCTTTTGAAGTTCTATAATTAAAGGATGCTTAACTGTTAAGCTTTTTAATTTAAAAAAATTAATTTTGAAGATCTTGGTAAAAGGCGTTAAAATTTTAGTCTCAGTTGTATTTTATACAGTGATGTGTAAGTAACTTTCTAAAGGAAACTATAGTTATCTTTATCAATTCCAATTGTTACTTTTTCTTTGCTACTTTTACAAAAAAGTAACTATCATTTCTTTATTAGTTACTTTTTTATTTTTAAAATTTATGCAAGTAAAATATTATGGTAAACCCCAGAATATCAAACCGTGGCGTATCTTTTTGATTATCAACGTCAAAGCAAAATTATCCTTTTAAGCAAAACAAAAATTAATTTTAAGAAACCCTATATTTCTAATGCAATAAATGTTTTAGAAAATTTTTAGTTTGCGAGATGAAAGAAAAATTACAAAATTCCAATTTTAGCAAAAAATCTCTATGCTAAACGTAGATTTTACAACAAACAATTAAATTTTAAGCTAAAAATGTAGAATTTTCACCTAATAAAAATAAATTATTAGCGCAAAATTTAATAGTACAATTTTCTAAAAAAAAAAAATTTTAACGAAAGATATAAAACTCCAACTGAAATGATGAATTTTTAACCCAAGAAACGAATTTTTGATAAATTCATTCAGCTTTCAATCAAAAAAGAGTAATTTTCAATGAAAAATAGTTTAATTCGACTGAAAAAGACGAATTTTTAACAAAATAATCAAATGCTTAAAAATTAGATTAATTTTCAATCGAAGAGTTGCATTTTGAACCAAGAAATTAAATTTTTAACCAAGTATAAACATTTTTGACGAAAAATGATGAATTTGCAAACAAAAATAGTTGAATTCACAACCAAAGAGGAATTTTTAACTAAAATAATTATATATTCAGTTTAGAATATCAATTTTCAAACCGAAAGAGAGATGAATATTCAGCTATGAAAATGAGTTTCTTATTCTTCCTGAAAGTTTTTTTATAAAATTTGAAACATTTTTATTTTCAGGGTGAAGAAATAATTCCAATTTTCAAACTTTCGAAAACTAGCCGTCAAAATTTAAATAGTGAAAATAAATTTAAATAGTTGCAAAAGCAATAAAATTGATTAATTATTGTATAAAAATACTTGAAAAAGTAAAAAAAACTACATTTTGTCATTTATATACAAAAGTAACTTCGCTACCACAATCGTTACAAAAAAGTAACTAGTTACTTTCCATCACTGATTTTATAAATACACAAACAAGTAATAATTATATATAAAAAATTCAAGACAAAATCTCAAATTTCACCCTTTCTTTAAACGTCCTTTTAATGAAGATTTATCTCATTCAGACAGATTTAGGCAAATATTTTGGTCATACGTTCAATATATAATTATATGTTTATTAAGTTTAAAAAAATTCAAATAAACCAACGTCTCAACTTGTCTTTGGGTTTTTCTCAAGGTAAAAAATTACAAAGGGTCTGAAAGACAAATATTTTTTATGACTATATAAGTATCACATACCACGATCTACTACTCCAAATACTGTTACTATCTATTACAACCCAAAACGATAAATAAGTTCTAAATAATACCTTAATTGGGGTTCAAAATGATCCCAATTGTAATTGAGCCTGTTTATAAAGAACCCATTTTTCGCTTTAGCCACTTCGACATTTTGTTTAATTAATAACATAATTTTCACCTTAAAGCATACATGTAATCGAACTCTGATGAACATAAATTAATGAAGAGAATTGCAGAACAACATATTACTGCAATTAAAATAGATATAATGATGTAATAAATATAATTTGCAGGATATGTAGCTAAGTTGTTAACATAAAGGCGTATTCATAGGTAGAAACTTTTTGCCGGAGTCATCGGCAGTCAGGGGTGGGAAAGTAAAATACTTGTGGTTATTTACTTGGTTTTCTACGGTAGTTCACCTGATATTTTACGTCGTCAGTTTTCAACATGATATAAATTACATCTTGTTTTACAGATGAGGGCGACAACTCTGTGGCGGGAAATCTAAAACCTGAATTAGACAGCCAATCAGAGGTTTTCTACACGTATTTTGAATATTCGAGCTATTTTACGTGAAATACTTTCAGTTGCGCGTAACTGCACATCCTTGTCGGCAGTGCTGTTAATGCGGGCCCTCTACTCTACTGCGCATGCGTTTCATAAAGCGCTTTATTAGCTACCATTGCTTTCACATTTTTTTATTTATTATCACTAATTTATGCATTTAAAATCGTGTATAGTAATCAAAATAGATAAAATAATTATATTACAGGTACAATTTGATATATTTAATATTTATTTATCAAAAAATTGTAATTCAAATTTTATGAGAGTTAAATATTAAATAAAAACTGATAAAAAATAGAGATGATGAATAGAAAAATAAAAAATAAAAATATATTTTTCAATTACTAGCATAAATGTTAAATTTAATTTTTTATAATAAAGCACCTATGCGTTTCGCATTGGTTTTCAGTTCCTTCTCAAGATGCGAAAAATACAACAATTTGCGAAGATTATAAGGGACGGCTGAAAAATCCAAAAAAATAAAATTCCGGAAACTGTTAAATTTCTGAGTTGGAAAATTTCCCAATAATAAAATTCCCGGAATTATAAAATTGTTGAAATTTAAAAATGACGAATTGGACCATTTTCGCCAGGAAATTGACGAATTATAAAATATCCGTTTAGAAAAGTTACGGATCATGAAATTCCTTAACTTAAACAATAAAAAATGCTCTGCTTATTAAATATTATTTATTTATTAGAAATAGAAGACTTAAATATTTTTTATCAAAGAAATACATTTTTTCAATGCTTAAAGTTTTTAAAAGTTATTGTTTCAATTTAAAATAACAATAACTTAAAAAAATGTATTTCTGGATAATCAATTTTGTTTAAAAATGTGCATAGAAAAATTACGGAAAACATTTTCAAAAATTGAATTTTGAATTAAAAAAAAAAATTGAAAAGAAACTTAGAGAAAAATCAGTGTTGAGTTAAATTCTGCAAAGTTTGTTCGTACGAGTGGTAAAAGTTATTTTTTTTATACTATTTTATACATTTATAGTTATTGTAATTTAAGACATAATGTTAAAAAAAACTATTAACATTTGAAAAATTGTCTTTGGTTAATATATGTAATTATCGTATTTTCAATAAATAAATAATATCTATTAAAAAACTATTTTTTTAATTATTTCAATTCGACAATTTTCTAGTTCGGATATTTCATAATTCGGCAATTTTCTGTCGGAAATTTTATCATTTGGAAATTTTATTATCTGGGAATTTTCCAATTGAAAAATTTTACCGTGTCTGGAATTTTATTTTCTTTTTGATTTTTCAGTCGTTCCTTATATTCTTGGAAAAATTTTGTAATTTTCGCATCTAGAAAAAACTGAAAACCAGTTGGAAACGCGTTTTTTTATTTATTATATAATTATATATTAAATATATTTAATATATGTTGTAGATGCGGTTCAAAACGATCAAACGCGCAGAGCACCCGAAAATGGGTCGGCAAGCATTATCCCCGTCCACAAAGGATTTGTAGCGCGTATGCACACTCTGTGGTGCCTGAAACACCCAGAGCTTCAGCACTTTACGCAAATGTCT
>JAUELO010000274.1:6215269-6234337 GCA_032357855.1 Amphibolips quercusostensackenii | reverse complement strand
ATAAAAAAATGTATTAATTTCACATCGTATTAACTTTAAAAAAATCATTGACTGTTAACTGGTCGGCGCTGCCCCTCCTGACCCTATGTTAAATTTTATTGATTATAAATGCACAGAAATCACTAAAGTAATTACTTTTTAATGTTATTTTAAAAATTTTCACCTAAAGAGAAATGACGTTTTCTTTTCTCTTCTTGTATTCAAAACAATTGCAATTTGTTGAGCTGCTACTGATAAAACGGGGAGATCAATTCGATTGAATTCGTCAAAACAGCCCCATGCACCAGCTTGGGCCAGTCCCTGTTAAAACATTTTAAAAATATTTTTCAGTTTCTACTTTCACTAGAATTGATGAAAAAATTGCTTTAAATAAAACCTTAAATATTCGTCCAAGACCTCGGAAATCCATTTGATCAGAGCAGTTAAATACAACAACATATTTTCCAAGAGCTTTACCCATATCCTTGACTGTTTCTGTTTTTCCGGTGCCAGCAGGACCAGCAGGAGCACCTCCAAAATTCATTCCTACATTTTTTTGTAATATAGTTTTTAACGATTATGGAGAAAATTTATAAAGGTTTTAATAGGTTTTAGATATGTCGAATCAATATTTCGATAAAAGGTAATTTTCAACTAAATATTTGAATTTTTAAACAAGAAAGCTGAATTTTTAACGAACAATGTAATGCATGATCGATATTTCAAACATAAAAGATTTTTTTATTGATTGGAAAAAAGTTCATCTCATTTGAAAAGATTAATTTTTGTCTAGTGGTATGTTCAACCTAAGAACATGAAATTTGGACCAAAAGAAAGGAATTTTCTACAAAATGCTTTCATTTTTTTTGACCAAAAAATATGAATTTACAATTAAAAAGATAATTTGAAAAATAAATGTTTAATTTTATAATTAATTAGGGAAATACTGAAAAATCCCGAAAAATAACATTTCCGACACCGTAAAATCCCCGTATTGGAAAATCTCAGAATGATAAAATTTCCGAATAATACAATGTCCAAATAATAAAATTTTTAAATAATGAAATTCACAAATTATAAAATTCTCGGATCATAAAATTCTTAAAGAATAAAATTCCCGAATAATAAAATTGCCAAATTATGAAATTACCGAATTATAAAATTCCCGAATAATAAACATTCCAAATTGGAAAATTCTTGAACAGTTTATTATATTACCGAAGTCGAAAATTCCTAAATAGAAAATTTCCGACAAAAAATTCCGAAATTTAGATAATTAAATTTGTTTTTATAATTATGATTTATTGATTAAAATTACAATAATCAAATATTTTTATAGAAAAACTATTTTTTATTTTAAATTTTTTAAGTTATTTTCTTAATTTAAAATAGAAATAAGTGAAAAAAATTTATCTAAAAATATATTTCTTTTAAATACTGTTGTTTTAAATTTTAAAAATAATTTAAGATACCGTAAACATCAAAAGAGATTTTTTCTTATAAAAATATTTAATTATTGTATACTTAATAAATATTATGCATCACAAAAAATTTTTATCGTTCAAACTCGGGAATTTCATAATTTGGCAATTTTTGGTCAGTAATTTTCAAATTTGGTAATACTATAAACGGTCAACAATTTTCTGACAAAAATACGAATTAAAAAAAAAAATTAATTCTATGTCAAAAAGACGAATTTTCAACAAAATAATTACATTTTTAACCAAAGAGATAAATTTTCAACTCAATTTTGGAATTTTTAATAAAAAAGCATAAATTTTAAAAAATAAATGTAGTAGTTAATATGTAAATCAAAAAATATTTTCAATTGAAACAGTTAAATTTATCCAAAAAGGCGATTTTTAAAAAAAGTCGTTAAATCCACAATAAAAACAGACTCGAATTATTATTAAGATTTTGGACAATTTTTTTGATTCTTCAGAGATTTGTTTTTTAAAAATAAATTGTAATTTGAAAATTTCCCAGGAATCTTAGAAAAGTTGGTTATTTTCTTAAATATTTTGAAAATTTGTACAAAGGTAAGAACTTTTTTCATAATTTTCAAGAATATACATTTTGTTATCCATTTTTTTATATTTTTAATTGTTCTTAAATATTTAATTTTTCTAAGCTTTCAAAATATCTCTTAAAATTATAAGAATTTTCCCTGCATTCTTTTAATGCTATTAAATTAATTAAATTAACTTAAAACCTTTTAGATTATTTTTTGAAAAATTCTAAATCCTTGGAAATGTTTTAAAATCTTTTTAATATTTCACGAAAAGTAATTTTTTTAAATAAAAAGTCTTTTTAAATTTTTCCAGAAATTTTTCTAACATTTCGAAAAAATCTTCCAAAAATTATGAAATGGCCATGAAATCTTATACATTTATTTCGACACATTTAGAAACTTTTTGGAATTATTCAAAATCCTTTTTTTTTAATTGATTTTCGAAATAAATAATAATTTGAAATTTTCCGAGGAATTTTAAGAGTTTTTTTATGCTCTTAAAACCTTAAAAATTAAAAAAAAACTTTACATTTTTTGTACGATATTTTTAAACAAAATTAAAAATCTCCTTAAGATTGAAATTATTTTTAAATTTTCTTAAACATTCTAAATGTTTTTTAAAATAATTTAGTTTCCCTAAAAAAATTTTTAATTCTGCAAAATTTGAAAACTGTTTTTCAAATTTTCCTTCCAGGTTCTAAGTTTGTTATAAATAATTAAAAAATAAAAAAATTCATAATATTTAAAAAATTTTAATATAATAAATTATTTAAAGATTTATGTTAACCTATTGCCTGAGCAAGTGTTATATAACACCTATCTGTCAAAGGTGTGATCGCAAGACGATCAGTGCATCCCAAAAACTCATTTTGGTAAATAAATTTGACGTCTGTGATTCCGATAGGAACTTCTTCAGATTCTGCATCGTAATAAAATCTAGCTTGTTTCAGCCATTCGAAGTCTTGGATATTTCTGATTCTGAGACGAAAAAGTCCGTCGAAAATATCCCTGAATTTAAATAAAATTTTGGTAAATAGGTGTTGAAAAATTTTTTGCTTTAAAAACCAAGTAATAACAAAAAAAATTGATTCACCTCTGATGAACGTGAATTGTTATAAGAGCTTCATACTTAGCTCTCGCATATTTTGTCAAATCTTTAACAGTGACTTCAATTAGCCCATTTAATAAATCCAAAAACCATTGGTTGGTTTTTTTCATTATTTGCTTATCACGCTTGGAAGCCACTAAAGCAACCTCAGAATCACGTGTCCATAAAACTTGCAAAGATAGAAGCCCAACCTGAAATAAAAATTGTTGACAAATTTAATTATTTGAAAATTATTCTAACATTTTCATTGCAATAAAAAAATAAATAGAATATTATCAGAATTTTATCATTTTCAAGATGCAAGATACAAACCAAAATAAAAATTTTAAGCCAAACAACAAAAGATATGGAAAATGTAGAGAAATAAAAAAAAAAAAATTTTCGAAGCCCTACAATAATATCGTAACAATTTTTGAATTTTCTTAAAAAATCGTAGTTTCTGTTTTATTGGTAAAAGACAACATTAAAAATTGAAGAAAGAAATTTTTGGACAAACTACACAAGCTACGAAAAATAGTAGACCAAAAATAGTTTATACAAAAAGAGCTATAAATTTATTTTTGATTGTTTCTTTTATGGAACGCGCAATTTTGGTTCTAATCGTAAGAAATAAAAATAAAAATTAAAAAATTCAATTTTTGGACCAGCGTCACAAGCTATAAAAAAATCAAAAGACAGAAGCTGCTCATGCAAAAAGAGCTATAAATTTGTCATGAATAGTTTTTTTAAGGACGAAAAGATTTTCTTTAATTCGTACAATATAAGATTAAAAATGAATAAATTCAATTTTTTTGAAAACGACACAAGGTACGGAAAAAAATTATTGACAGAAGTTGTTCCCCTGAAAAGAATCTACAAATTGGTTATTATTAATTTTCAGGTAGGACGAGTAGATTTTCCTTTATTCGTGAAAAATAAAATAAAAATTAAAAAAGTAAATTTTTGTAAAAGCAGAACAAGAGACAAAAAAAATGAAAAGACAAGAGTTGTTTACCCAAAAAAGATCTACAAATCTGTTATAAAGTCTTGTTATTAAAATATAATAAAAATAAAAAAATTAACTTTTTGATAAACGACTCAAGCTGCAATAACATTTTATTTAACAAAATTTTTCCCCATAATTATATCTACAAATTTTCTTATGCCACTTTACGCTAGGATTCGTATTTTTAGCTTGAATAGTAAAAATTAACATTGAAAATAAGCAAATTAAATGTATCGAAGAACGTTACAAGTTGCAATAAAATGCATATCATACCAATGCATATTATGAACTGCAATGATAGACATTTATTGAAATGATGAATTTTTAGGGTATCTGAATATAAAATTTAATACAAAAAAAGAAACAAATATTAAAGTAATCAAGACAAATAAAATTTGTACTTTGTTTTGCAATTCCAGGCCAAGGATGAAAAGTTCAAATTTTGGATAAAATTGAGTGCGAAGCATTGATACATGATAGAAATGTGTTTATTAAAGCCGAAGGATCTTTAACGAAGGAGAATTCACAATCGCCTAATTACAGCTGTCGCTGCTTTCACCTTTAATTTTAAAAGGTCTGTGCACAAATGTGAAGGAAATACAAAGACCGGGCGAGTAGCCCGAGGTAAATACAAAATCGAGCACGAAGCGCGAGAACCCGAAAACCAACATTCGCGCGCCCTGGGCGCACGCAGCGCGAGATGTGAATGTGCCCGCGCAGCAAACAGAATTGTTCAATTTGACAAGCTACTTTTGTTTTTAAAAAACTATAATTAATCGCAATAAAAAGTACGAAAAGCCCTGATTTTTCGTGATAAGTAACAATTTTTTCATAAAAAGTACAAATATAGTAAAATAACATTTAAATCCAATAGCATAAAATATAGACATTTTTTGTTAATCAAAGCACTTAGTTAATTCAATAAATTTAGAATAATCTGGAAATTCAGAAAATCCAAGAAAATTAGGGATATCAAGGAATCTAGAATGTTCAAAGAATTCAAAGATTTTCAACAATTCAGAGAATTTACGGAATTCCAAATTTTAAGGAATTCAGGATATGCAAGCATTTCAGGAAGTTCATAAAACTTCAGGGATTTCAGAGTTTTTTCATAATTTAAAGAATTTTAAAAAATCCCGGGAATTTAGAATATTCTAGAAATTGGATATATTTATATTATATATTAATATATTTATATATTTATATTGCACAGGTATTTTTTATTAAATCCAAGTATTTACTAAAAAAAGGTGCACTCTAAAAGTCTTAACTTTATTCTAAAATATTTTTTTATTGAATAAAAATAATAATAATTTTTTTTTGCTATGACAGTTTCATGCGGAATTTCATTAGAATTCTTTTTGTTTTAAACCGTAAAATTTGGATAAAATAATCCAAAAAAATTCACAAATTTCAGTAATTGTAGATCATTTTGGGGATTTCAGGGCAGTCAGGAAATTTGAAGAATTTAGAATATTCCATGAGTTCAGAAAATTTAAGAAATTTAGGGGTCTCAACGTATTCAGAGAATTTAAGAAATTTTAGGAAACCAGATAATTCAGAATATTTAAGAGATACAGGGAGTTTCAACATTTTCAATAAATTTGAGGATTTTAGGAAATTAGGAGGATTTCAGGGATTTTAGTGCATTAAGGGAATTCAAAGAAACTCATAATCTTCCAAGAACTTAAAAGATGAAACACATCCATGGGATTAGGAGATTTTAAAGAATTTCAGAAATTCAGATTATTAATAATTTTAGAGAATTCAAGAAATTGAGATAACTGACGAAATTTCAAATAATAAATGAATTCATAGTATATTCAAGGATTTTAGTGTATTCATAAAATTTTTGTGCATTTCTATAATTTCAGAAATTCAGGGAATTCAAAATTTTAAGAGAATTCAAGGATTTCAAGGTATTAAAAAAATTCTAGAAATTTCGGACCTTCATAATTTTTTCAGGAATTCACAGGATTTAAAGATTTAAAAGAATTTGAGAAATTCAGAGATTTTCAGGAATTTAAAAAAATAGAGAAATTCCATATATTAAAGAAATTTTGTATATTCAAGGATTCCAGAAAATTCACAGAAATTCAAGGAATTCAGTGCACTTAGATAATTCAAGAAATTCAGAGAATCCAGAATATCCGAAGGGTTTTAGAAATGCAAAGAAATCAAGAATTTGACAGTATTTACGGAATTCAAGTAAAAATATTCCAGAAATCTAAGGAACATAGAGCATTAAAGAAATTTAGGGGTTTCAGAATATCTCTGGGATTCAGAGGATTCAGAGGATTTAGAATTCAGAGGATTAAGAGATTTAACAAAAATCAGAAAATTTAGGACATTTAAGGATTACAGGAAATTCATAGGATTTCATGGATTTAAGTGCATTTAGATCTTTCGAAAAATTCAGAGAATTTAGAATATTTGAAGAATTTAGGAAATTCATCAAAATCAAGGATTTGAGAGAATTTAACGAATTCAGAGACATTCAAAGAATTTCGGAAATATTCCGAACTCAGAATATTCAAATATTCCAAGAAATACAAATATTTTGAAGAATTTCAGGGATTCAGAATATTCTAGGATTTCATAAAATTCAAAAAAATTCAAAATTTTTTAGAAATTCAGATGATTCAGAGAATTTCAAAGGAATTTAGGACTTTTAGGTATTTAAAGGGATGCAAAGAATTTTGGGGATTTCAGAGATTTAGGAGCGTTTATGTGATTTAATAAATTCAGAGATTAACTAAAATTTTCAGAAATGAAATAGATTCATAAGATTAAGAAAATTTAGAATATTCAAGTATTTCTGGGATTTGAGGGATTTAATTATTTTTACTCAAACTAATATCAAATATCAGAAAGGTTAAGAAACTTTTTTTCACTTTTGGTATTTTAATTCTTTAACAAATAAAATATTTAATAAATGAATAAGAATGAAACAACCTAAGTAAAACGTCAAATATATTAATTTCTAAAATATTAGTTTCCAACTATAAATTATATTTTGTTGCACAATTTCAAAGATTTAAAATTGACCCCAAAGAATTGCGTACATTATCAATCAATAAACATAATTTTATTTTACACTAATGTGTTTTCAAACTGTGATTAATAAAATGAACCAATTTAAAAAAGCAGGAATAAAAAAGCATATCTGCGAACCAACTTAATTAATGCTGTAAACCAAATTTATTACATGTATTGCGAAGAAATGAAAATCATTATTAGCAAACTTTCTACACTTTAAATTTGAAAAATACTGTGTCATCTAGCGTATCAGCTGAAATATTTTTATTTGAAAATATTTGAAAATTAGGGTATTAATTTAAGTATTAAACTTAAGATGGCATCCAAGTTTTGGAGAAGTATAAAATTTTAAAAAACAGTTTTGATATAAATTCCACTTATATTTATTTTTGCCTCTTTAACTTTTATAATTTTAACCTAAACTGCAAAATCAGACATTAATTTTAAATTTCTAATTTCTGATTTTAGTTTTACAATATCTCTGTTTCAAAAATTAAAAAAGGTCATTTATTATTAATAACATTTAAAATAATTTTGCTGCGAATCCCTGCTTCACAAATTTTGTCAAGATCATTTCTTCAGTAGAAAAAAAAATTATCTTGATAACCTGGAAGAAGCTTACAAGCAATTCTAAATCGTTTAAATTTAACCCTATTATTGAATTCAAATCATTAACAACAAAGATTGATTGACGCAGTGAATTAATCCGAAATCTCTCGTCGTCCCAATATTTAGGACTAGTATCCAAATAATTTTCATAAGCTTAAAAAAAAGTTTTTAAAAAATGTTAATTAAAATTAAAGGGAAATTTCAATTTAAAAATTATAATTGATTATTGAAATTCGGGACGACTAGCTTTTTTCCTTTTCCAACTCCCTAGTTTTTCAGGATTACAAGACACAGACAAATTTATAACATATTAATACTTGCATTAGTGAAATGACTTTTAAATCAATTTGAAGGATTAATTAATTATAAAAATGAATAATTAATATCTAAATTGGCATAATTATTTTTAAATTTAAAACTTGTATTTTTACAGTACAATGCAAGTATTTTAAAATTATTAATGAAACAACGATAAGACATCAACTGTCACTTTTTAAAAGAAAAACAAGATTGATGTCCGCTAAATTATATTTGTGGTTATAAATAATATTTATCACCATGAATAATATTGAGCAAACGTTCATGATTCTTTCTAGGGATGGGAAACTATCGATAATTATCGATAATTATCGACAAGTGCTGGTATCGTTAACTATCGATAACTGGCGAGCTTAACGATAGTTATCGATAATTCACCATTGACAGCTCGAAAGGTGGTAGAGATTTTTTGCTTATTATGTTGGTACAAATGAACGAAATATGTAACCAGCGTAAAACCCTGAATTCGCAAATATGAATAAATGTGAGTATAGTATAGTACAGTATAGTATAGTATAGTGAGTATAGTCAGTGAAAACAAAAGAACTAGTGGCACACAACTTTTCTCAATCGTAATAAGGTAAGTTCTCTAATTTTTACAGTTAATTAATTATTGGTTGGGTCATGTGGTTTTTGCTTTTTACGGAATTTTTTAAAATAATTTTTTGAAATTTTCATTGTGTTTTTCTGTATCAAATCGATTTGGAAAACCAATGTTAACCTAACTTTTGAGTAGTTTTAGCGAATGCAGATAATTTTTAGAATACAGAAAAATTCGCATGCCGTTTCAGCAAAAGCAGAGATGAAGCGGATAGACAGCAGTAGTAGCATTTCCAGCAATAACAGCAACAGAGGCAACTTGGAACACACACCAAGTCCACAAAAAAAACAGAGTCAAACAATATTACATTTTGGTGCTGCATCGAATGTAAAACAACCTCCAACCATTAGCGCTCCTGTGTATGATATTTTACCCCAATTATGAATTTAGAAACATTATCTTGAAGGCTTTGAATCAATCATTACAGAAAAAATAATGAAAAATAAATGAATTTATTTATTCATGAATATTTAATTATAGATAATTATTTATTTATTAATTAATTCAATCAAATATTTTGCAGAACCAAAAATCGCACAAAACGTTCTTTGGTGTGGAATTTTTTCCAGCTCAAAACTGTGGGCAATAATGCAAAAGTTGCAGAATGCACTATCAAGAATTGCAGAACGGTCATCAATTATTGCGGGAATACAACTAATCTTATGCATCATATAAGTACGCGACATGAAAAGATGTACAAAGAAGCTAAAGAAGGTAAAACCGTAATTAGTACCAGCAGCAGTGAAGAGACAGAAGCACAAAAGGAGAAGACAGAGGGGGCGGAAAAACCTTCCAAGTAATAAAAATTGCATTTTAATCTTAAAATTTGTTGAAGATGTGTACTCGGTGGATTCAAAATTTTTTTAAGTGCTGAATTTTTCATTTCGAAAAAATAGAGCTAAAATTATTTAAAAATATGAGAAATAGAGAGCAGATTAAAAATAATGTAAATAATTGAATGAATGGCTATGATATAACGTTCAGATTAATTATATAGCATATAATATTTTCAATTAATTAATTTAAAAAATCAATATATTAATTTTACAAAATCGTCATATAATATGAATCACATGATATAAATAAAGTAATTTTATCATAGTAATAAGAAAGTAACGAATTATATCACGAATAACTCTTTTTTTTCAAATAAAATATAAAATTTTTGAAAAAGTGGTAACTATTCAGATTCATATTATTCATTTGGAAGTAGTTCATATGTAAATATCAGACTGAATTGAAAAATTCATAATATAAAAATTAACAAATTATGTTCGAAATGAGCTGAAAAACTGAAATAAAAATTCATTAAACAATTTTTTTAATTAACTAATTGATATCACATATACAAAAATTCCTCAAAAATATTGATTTTCAACTGAGAAAACTGAGAGTTGATGGTCATATCAACCAGTGTTATCTACATAAACCTCTGTACATGTAAAACCTGCAACTTTTAATTTTAATGGCAAAATTTCTTTAAAAAAAAACTGAGGGAAATTGAATAACAAAAATTTTAATAAATCAGAGAAAATAGATTTGAATGATCAAAAAAATTTTTTAGTATTTTTTCCACTAAATTTTAATTTCTTTGAAATTTTTTTGACCACTAGTCTGAAACGAAAACATGGTCAGCTGTCCATGCGGAAGTTTACTAAACAAAGTGGAAAAGCATATGGCCAGAACTCTCAAAGGAAACTACTGTTGGACAAAGCAGTTGCGAAATTCGTCATTCGCGATTTACAACCATTATGCGTTGTGGACGACGAAGGATTCAATGAGTTGGTACAAGCACTAGATAATCGATATGCGTTACCAAGTCGGCGATATCTTAGAGATACCCTCCTACAAAAGGCCTACGATAACACCGTGAAGCATGTGGCTGAAATTTTGCAAACAGCAAAGTAAGTCGGAAATATTAGACTTATCAGCATTCTAATTTGATGTCATAACAATTTTTTGTTTAAATAGAAATGTAGCAATCACATTTGATGGTTGGACGAGCTGTACCACCCAAGGATATCTCACGGTAACAGGACACTTTGCTCTCGAAGGTGAGCTAGAAGCGGTCACTTTATCCGTTGCACCAATTCCCGACAGATCGACGGCGGTCGAACTGAAAAAATTGCTTGAAAAAGTCTTCGCGAAATTCCCCAACTTGGATATAGTCTGTGGGGTGACGGACAATGCAGCCAACATGGTGGCCACATGCGGAGAAATGAAGGTAAAACATTTTTTCTTTCAATTTTCCAAATCTTGCAGGATTGTGCAAAAATTTTTTAGCTTTCGGAAATTGTTATAATTCCTAATTTTCAAAATTCATCAGTATTCTCTTGATTTCTAGATATTTTTTTTAATATTTCAAGATTTTCTAATTCCATTTAAGTATTGTTTCTCGATTCCCTAAAATTATTCAAAATTGAACAATCAAAGAAACTTAAAAATTTTCAAGATTTTTCCGAAAATAAAAATAATTGGGATTTTCACATTTTTGCTTATCTACTTCAAAATTTATAGCTGATGGAAAAAATGTTAACATTCTTATGAGTTTCATATTCGTATAAATTGAAAATAAGAAATATCATTTAGACTTTTCCAAGATTCCTCAATTTTTTTAAGATTTTTGAAAACTTTTAAAACGTACAATATTTTAAGTTTTGAGATGTATAAAAAATTGTACAGTTTTTATAATCATTCAATTTTTGAACCATTTCAAGGATTTAAGGCTTCTTTGTGAAATAATTAACCAAACGAATTGCCTAATAAATGAAAAAATGTCTATCTTGCTGGTTATTATTTAGCTCTTCATGAATAAATATATGTCCTATAAATATGCTCATTTGTTTATCATTCCTAAAATTTTCTGTTTAAGATAAAAAATATGCCTTGTAGTGCCCATACCATACAACTTGTCGTCAACACAGCAATACTCCAGACCGACATAAAACAGGCTTCACGAACTAACACCGACGTAATGAGGTAACCATTCTTTCAATCGATTTCTAAAACAAACTTACAAACTGATACAAAATTAAGTCCTGAAAATTACTCAACAGGATTTTCGAAGATGAATGGAATGAAGATCTCCAACTACCGCAAACATCTGTTTATACAATAATCAAAAAATGCAAGAAAATCACTTCATTTTTCCACAAAAGTAGCTTTGCAACGAAGGCACTTTCCCGATAATTGAAAGAACGAAACAAAAAAGACGTGACACTTATCCAATCTGTTTATACGAGGTGGAATTCATCATATGACATGATGAAAAGTGTTGAAGAATCGATCGATTCGATCAATGTCGTTCTGACATCATCGGTGAACGATGTTCCTCTTCTCTCAGCAACGGACAGAAAAGCATTGCCAGAAATTTTGCGAGTCCTCAAGCCATTTGTGGAGGCAACAAAAAGTCTGAGTGGAGAAACCTACGCTACAATGTCGTTGGTTATCCCTCACACCAAAAAAATTTTGATGGAACTTGCTGAGCTTACTAACCTCAAAGATGAGACAACCCATGAGCCTCTTATCACTGTCCCGGCGGTGTTGGACTTTAAGGAAAAACTTGTCCAACTTACGAAGGAGAGGCTTTTGAAGTATGAAGAACGCACTACTTCTGCTTAATAATGGAACCAATTAAATGAAACAAAAACAAAACGAATTCCATAACGCAAAATTTTCCTTTAGCATTGCTACGATTTTGGACCCTCGCCTCAAAAGTCATAGTTTCGTGAAGAGTTTCAACTACCAAATTGCCGCCTCAAAAATCAAAGATGAGATAAAAACGCTGATATCACAAGATATCCAAAATTCAACACAACAGTCGAGCGCTACATTACCAAGCTCTTCGAAAACTGTTAAAACAGGTATAATTCTGCAGAAAAATAGTCGTGTAATCTTAATCAAATTTCAGTTCATTTATATTTGTGGAACGCTTTTTTCCAGGCACTTTCTCTTTTCTGCAAAACCTCCGGAGCCCATTACCGTCAACATCCAGAATTCCAACGTCATGTCAAGCCATTGTCCACCTCAATGTGTACCTAGAAGACGAAATCATGCCTGAACAAACGAACGTTTTGGCATTTTGGACAAATTACACGGCATGTGACGCATTTAAAAGAGTTGCGTTGAAGCACATGATTGTTCCTGCAACATCCGTCCCATCAGAAAGGGTTAATTCGACGGCAGGCAATACAATTACAGACAAACGTTCTCGCCTGACCCCTGATATAGCCGAGAAGCTTGTTTTTCTGAGGCAAAATAACAAGTTTCTGAGAATGTAATGTTGATTTGTTTTTTTTTTTACAATAATAAACTAAATTGAAATTATATTAATCAAAAATTCAATTATTTCCTTTACCTTCTAGCTTGATGATCAAATTTCCCGCCAAAAGATGATGGAGGGAGAAAGTAATCGATAATTATCGATAACGGACAAATCTTATCGATAATTATCGATAGTTTTTCTTAACGATTATCCCATGCCTAATTCTTTCTTTCGTTGCCTGAACGTCATAGCTCCACCTGTGATTCAAATTAAAAGAAACTGAGTCCCACGTTCTCATAAAAAAGTTGGTCTTTATCGTAACCTACAGCGCAAGCGCGGTTTAGCTGTTCATCCGACGGTTCTAGACTTTTTCGTGGCGAAAGCGAACCAATTGCGCGAATCCTTCTTTCAGCGACATCGACGAAACGATCCTCACCAGTGAACCCCCACTCGCCTGTGTCGCGAGTGGTGCGCTACCGCTCCGCTGAGGCGAAGCTCGTAAAATTACAGTTCGCAAGACCAACAAATCAACAATTTAGATCTCTTCGGGCTTCGGCCCATGCCACATCGTTCTGGCTTCTCCGCTCCTACTATTGTCCAAACAAAGGAGACTCAAGTGAAGGTCCCCTCGCCCTGGATTTCCCTGGATTTCACCTGACTAACACATCGTCTTCATCAGCGTCCCCAAAACTGGGTCACCTGAAACACTCGCTACTCCCAGTTGCATTGACCTTATCCCAAGATACGCGATGGTAAATGGTATTAGCAATAAACCTTCCACTTTAATTTCGAAATTACTTTGCGCTTCATTTTGTAAATTAGTTTTTCTATCCCGTTTAATTTAAGAACTTTTGAATCAGTCTCAACCTACAGACTGACTTCAAGATTATCGTGTTCGTAATTCGACGCATGCATTCTATACTACGCCACGTCGCGTTTAGGCGGTATACCGCGTCAAGTCGCATTTGGCCGGTTTACAGCTCTCCGTCTCCTCTGATCGCTGTATAGCTCCAGGTCCTGTGCTACTACATAGGACTTTTAGCAATACAGTGACAACAAGCTGTACACTGCCTAAACACGACGTGGAGCGGTATGAAATGAAGGCATCAAACTGAGATTGGGCAAAAAAGTTGCACCCGAAAGAAATTTCCTTGCATAAAGAAAAGATAAAAATGTTAATAATTTTCCAGAGAAGTAATTTTTCACCTGTAAAACAGAGTTGTCTATGAGTGACAAAAGATCAGTGTCAGGAGATACAAGGGTTTGTAGGCCTTGTGAAATCACAGATCCAACAGAAAATTGGTGCACTTGCAGCAAAGTGTTCAGCCAATTTTCAACCCCTCCTGTGCAAATAACGTCTTTTTCAAGTGCAATTTGCTCGCCCTCACGAGAATACATGTTCACGATCCTATCGTATTCTTGTTCGTGGAAATCTAACTGCAAAATAAAAAGAATTATTAATTTTCGAGTCTAAATTAATAATTTTTTTGTCAAATCATTTTTGTTTTCTTACTTTACCAATGTTATCAAAGAAGCCGTCAAGATATTTTGTAATCGTATGAGAATCAGCTGCCTGTCCCAGAATTTCCAATAAACTCGGATCGGATATAAAACAAAATCTTGGAAAAGTGACTCTTTTCGTTTCCAAATATCTGTTTTTTATAACACATAAAAAATACTTATTGTAAAAATTCTTAACAAATAAACTTGAAAAGTTATTTGAGATTTCTTTTGTGAAAAAAGTTAATTTTTAACCAATAGCTGAATTTTTAACTAAAAAAGATTCATTTGCAAACAGATACATTTTTGACCAACAGGATGAAAATTTTAACATAAGAGATGAATTTTCTACAAAATAGTTCAAATTTTAAAAGTCAATAATACATATGAATTTAAAAAAGTTAATTTTTAAACAACTGGATAAATTTTCAACCAAATAAAAGGATTTGTCACCAAGAAGATTAGTTCGCTAAAAAAAACACGAGCCTTGAAGGAATATTCACATTATGAACAAAATATATCAATTTTCAACTACAATTGTGCATCCATTACCAATATAAAAATTAATTTTCAACGAATCAATTCAACTTTTAACCAAGCAGTTAAATTCTTTCCCAAAAAGATTGATTTTTAACGAAAAATGTAATAGTTGATATTTTGGTCAAAAAAAATTTCAATTTTAGTTTAAAACAGTAGAGTTCATCTGAGAAAAAAATTTTCAACAACTTCCAAACAAAAACCTGAAATTGCAACCAAAAGAGATAAATTTTCAACTGAAATGACGAATCTTAAGCCAAAAAAATTAATTTTCAACACAGTAGTTTAAATTATTATCAATTAATTGTGATAGTTGATATTGTATTCAAGAAATATTTTAATTTCGAATGATAAACAGTTAAATTTCTGCAAGAAAGATGAATATCTAACAAAATAGTTAAATTTTTTACAAAAAAAATATAAAGTTGGAAGCAAAACGGAATAATTTAATTTTTAGTAAAAAAAAATTATTTTTACATAAAAAACGAATGTGTAACCAAATATTTATATTTTTAACAACCAGAGATTTAAGCAAATAGTTAAATTTTTCAAACCATGTAATACACATTTTCAACAAAAAAGTTAATTTCAAGCCAAACAGTTGAATTTTCAACCAAATAGATGAATTTTCTACCAAGTAGATTCATTCTCTGCCAAAAAGAGCGCATTTTGAATTCAATAACTACATTTTTAAGTTTAATTAAAAAAGATTTTAATTTATGTTTAAAAAGAGTTGAATTTATTTGAGAAAAACACATTTTTAACAAAACAGTTGAATTTTTCAACTTGAAAGGATAAATTTTTAACTTAGAATAAAATACCTGAATTTTAGGCAAAAATAATTTTCTACTTAATAATATTGATTTCTTATAAAATGTTAAATATTTAGTCGGACAGATGAATTTTCAACCGATAAAAATTAAGTTGTACCAAAAAAAGAGTTTTCACCCAAACAGTGGAATTTTAAGGTACAAAAGATAAATTATCAACCATAAATGGAAAAATTAAATCAAAGGTTAAAAAGTATTTTTGAACAAAAAAAAACGAATCTCAAACAAAATAGTTCAACTTTAACGAAATAGTTGAATTTACTAAAAAAAATTTTAAAGAAAAATTCAATGCGTAATTAATATTTCAAAAAAATATTTTTAATTAAATCAAAAACAGTGTAACTTCCAAAAAAGACGAATTTTAATCAAAATATTTGAATTTTCTACCAAGAAGATTTATTCTGTACAAAAAAGACGATTCTTGAACCAAATTATTCAACTAAAAAAAAATTGTTTGAAAATAAAAAAAAATTAATCAATACATATTAATGAATATTTTAATCAAAAAGAATTTAATTTTAAATTTAAAACAGTTAAATTTTTCTGATTAAAAAAAATGTATTTGTACGCTTAATTAAAACAGATAAATTTTCAATTTAAAATAGAAAAGTTAAACTACTAGTTAAAAAATTAATTTTTAACAAAAAAACGAATTTTTGACAAACAAGCAGTTTAATTTTATACCAAAAAAGATTAAGTCTTTACCAAAAGTGTCGAATTTTCAATAAAATAGTTGAATTTTTCATCGTGAAAATATGAATTTTGAACAGGAGCGCTAATTTTAAATCAGAAAGTTGAATCTTTAACCAAATAGATTTATTTCCTACCAAGAATATTAATTTTCTGAAAAAAATTAATTGTAAACAAAATAGTTACATTTAAAACCAGATACGAATTTTCAACTGAATTGATAAATCTTAAATAAAAAAAATAAATTTTTTAACAAGGCAGTTCAACTTTTGACCAACAAGTTGAATTTTTAACAAAAAAAGGTTAATTCTCAGTGAAAAATTTTATAGTCGATACTTTAATCAAAAAAGATTTTTAATGTAAATAAAGAACAGTTTAATTTCTTTAAAAAAAGATATATTAAAAAAATAGTTAAATCAGTCTTAGAATTCTAAGTGATTTCAGATTTTGTATAAAATAATATTTTGTAAAGGGGAATATTTTTGTTTCTTAATATCTGTTTTTTAAACACATAAACAATCGTTATTTTGCAAATTTTTCACAAATAAATTGGTCAAATCAGTTTTAATCTGATTTTTTAAGTTCCTTACCCACTGAGTGATTTTTGACAGGATTCTAACTGCTCTAATAAAAATGGCAACATTCGACCCATCGTTTCATCTCCAGTGCAGGTTTCTACTGCATTCAATTTATCATGTGCATTATGCATCAATTTGACCCAAGATTCATCAATACTCTGCCAAAGATAATTATGCATTTTTATTTTATAGATAAAGTAGAGGAGACTGGGGCTCAGCGCGCTTCTGGGCTGAGCGCGCACTGTTTTATATTTAAGAAACGGCTAACCAAAAAAATGACGCTGGGGGCTGAGCCGCGTACTTTCACGTAGGGGCTTTGCGCGTACCTCGTGTAGGCGCTACAAAATCGTAAAAAATTGTTTTGTGCCCAGATGCATTAGAGATTTGGATGTTTTGTTTAAGCGCAGCAAGCGGAAAACGCTATTTGTGACCTAGGGCCAAAAAAACTTTTTAAAAAGTACGCCTTTAGGCGAAAAAATATTTTAAAAAGCTGAAAAAGTTGGTATATTTGAAAGAAATAATGAATAGTGTGCCTTTGATGGGAAATTAAATCTTTTTATCAATAAAAAAAATTGTTTAAGAAATTCAGAGGTGCGCGCTTAGCCCAAAGCCTCTTAGCCGTTCTCTCTATAAATGTATAAAGTATTTAAAAAAGTATTTTAAAAAAATAATAATAGTATAAAAAATTGCAAAAATCTTTTCAAAAATTGCTTTTACAATTTTTTCCTAAACCTACGTTAAATCGTCTTGCTTCAGCAGGTAATTGTTTTGAAATATCACCTCCGATGAAAACGGCTTCAAGGTAAGCCCACAAACTTTGGACATTCAACCACTTAGCCAATATTTCCGAAGTATTACTCAACTTATTTTGCCACAATTGAATTTCTTTCTTAAAGTGCATATTATATCTAAAATTGAAAAAAGTTCATAAAGTATATTCTATTTAAAAAAAATATATATATACCAGACTTCACAAGGCTAGGACTTTAAAGAAGTTGAAGTTTAAACTGAAGAAGATACATTTTCTACCAAATAAATTAATTTTAAACATAAAAGTTAAGTTTTTAAGCTAAAAAGTCGAATGTTTTATAAAACATTCGACTTTTAAACTGAAAAATATTAATGTTCAACAAAAAGTTAATTTTAAGCTAAGAGAGATGAATTTTCAACCAAAAAGTTAATATGCTCTTGTCCTAAGGGAGGTATCGATTACAAGCAGTAAGGAGGATAATTGTCGTGAAAAAAGAACGTCTATTCCATAGGGTAGTAAGCGATAGCGTATGAAGAACTGATCTGGGAAGCACCAGAGGAAGGAAGAGAGGGAAGTGAGATGAGTCTGTGATGTGTTCATCTTATAAGGTAGAAAGAGATGGCATGCGGAAGAGGAGTCTGGGAACCACTAGAGGAGAGAGTGAAAGGAGAGGTTTTGAGAGAGGTGAAAGCAGGATATGATGTGTTCAACACATAACATAGAAAGAAAGAGCATGTGGAAAAGGGGTCTAGAGGAAAGATTGCAAGGGAGGTGGAATGACGTCGTAGTTGAGCGGTTGTTCTTTACCTTTTGTGTTTTGCGTCCCTAGAAAGAATTTGGTCACTAGATGGCTTATTTTGTTACTTGTCGGGAAAGGAATGGAGTTAGCCAGTGAGTTAGCTAAACAGGCTGATATTCCAGCTGTTTTAGCGGAAACGAACGGGCTGGTACGCCGGCTAGACCGTTAGCGGAAGAGAGAAGGGGGGAATTTAAGTAAACAAATATGTGTGCAGAATTTTTATTTTCTTACACTAGTGCGGGTGATTGACCGAGAGAGAGTTCAGTTTTGATCGTTGGGACAGATATGTAGGCGGCGAGAGAGAGACAGTTATAGCATGCTGTGAAACCTATAATTGGTTGCTAACTGTAGGCACCTAGGGCTGGTTTCCAGCTGTAGGGTTTTCGTAAGGGTACTGGTTACCAGCTCCCAAACAACTGACGTTCTCGGCCAATGCGCGTCCTCTTAATGGGGAGGCTGCGTGGGCGTT
>JAUELO010000274.1:6202611-6215169 GCA_032357855.1 Amphibolips quercusostensackenii | reverse complement strand
CGGCCAATGCGCGTCCTCTTAATGGGGAGGCTGCGTGGGCGTTGCGTACGAGTCGCGCGGAGAGGGTAGAAAAACGGTGAAGGGAGATGCGCTCATCGGGCGCTGTACTCGCGGCCCTAGCTTATACTCGCCTCGCTGACTTGACGACGTCACGGGTGACCTCACGTCGCGCAGTACCTTTTTTTGCCGCGGCGGGCGCGTTGTCCTACTCCAAGGTCTGGGGTCGATGCACAGTACCTCCTTCCGCCGTGGTATAGCGCGCTATTCTCTGTCTCTCTTTCTCTCTTTCTTACTCTAGGTTCTAATATCTTCTATCGCCGCGAGGAGATACGCTAACCTCTCTCCCCCTTCCCCTCTCTCTTTCTTACTTTAAGGTCTAATAATCACTTATTAAAATCTTAAGATGGTTGACTACTGAATGAATAAACGTCGTATGCAAAAATGTTTTAAATCTACCAATAAAAGAATCTCGCTCTATGCGAGCCGCGTATAACAAGGTTTAATTTTTTTACCAAATAGTTCAATCTTCAACCTTAATTTTACAAAGAAGAATTTTCAAGCTACATTCTGCAACGATAAATTTTTAAACACATTGTATTTAAACCTAATTATTCAATTTTTTAAACTAAAAGAATAATTTTTCGAAATACACAGAAATATTCGACGAAACACTTAAATTTCAACCGAAAAAAGATGGATTTTTATTTTTAAAACTGACCTTTCTGCTAAAAGACAAATTTTTGATTTAAAATGATGAATTTTTTATCAAAAAAGACAAACGTTAAAAATAACAGTTGAATTTTTAACCAAGGAAGATGATTTTTCAAAAAAATAGTTGGATTTTCAGAAAATAAATACATATTCAACCGAATAGCAGAATTTTTAACCAAAAGAGATGAATTCTCAACCAAAAATGTAATGATAGATTTTTTATTTAAAAGAATTATCTTTTAAACTAGAATAAACATTTTAATCCAAATAGTAGAATTTTTAACCAGAAGAGATAAATTTTTAATTAAAGAAACATAAAAAAAAACATCAAACTTCGAAAATTCACAGTTGCATTTTCAACCAAATGTCGTTAAAGTATCGAAAAAAAATACTTTTTTAAACAAAAAATATAATTTTTTTTCTTAAAAGGACAAATTTTCTATCTAAAAAGAATACGTCTTTTTGGTGAAATTTTCAACATAACATTCAAATTTTTAACAAAATATTTAAATTTTTTCAATTTAAATTTTTAATAAATTAGTGTAATTCTTAAGCCAAACAGACGAACTGTTCAGAAGACACCAGAATTTTTAACAAAAAATTTCATTTTAACAAAAAAAGGATACTTCTCTACAATAAGACGATTTTTTATTCAAAAAGGTGAATTTTCTGTCTAAAAATATAAATTTTGAACAAAACATTTAAATTTTTAAATAAAAACATCACTTTTTAACAAAATAGCTGACTTTGCAAAAAAAAATTAAATTTTAAGCAAAGTAGTTAAATTTAAAAAAAAATCATCTTTAAAAATGTTGTCAAATTTTAAATCAATTACTGTAATTTTTAAGCTAAAAAGACAGATTGTTTAGAAAACACTAAAATTTTTTAGAGAAAAAACTTCATTTGCATCGAAAAAATATTACTTTTCTGCCAAAAGATGAATTTTCAATACAAAACGACAAATTTTCTATCTAAAAATACAAATTTTCAAAAAAACATTTAAATTTAAAATAAAAATATAATTTTTTAACAACATAGTTGATTTCTGAACAAAATGTATTAATTTCCGACCAAACAGTAGAACTAAAAAAAAGAGATAAATTCTGAACCAAAATAATAGGAGACTTTTTAACCAAATAAAGTTCGATTTACTTAATGGGTTCTTATACTTCAATTTGAAATTTTACAAAAAAAGAAAAAGAGGTAAGTTTTTTTTAAAAACAGAGAGAAAAAGAGAAATTTAATGAAAGCGGAAATAAGGGAAATGATGTGAAGTCTGTTATAGTGAATTACTTTAAACTGTTAATAACATTTTTTAAATATACATAAAATTTTTACTAATTAATAAAAATTTTATTTACCGATTAGCTATAAGTGAACTTATAATCATCAAACTGTCTTCGAGTAACGCAATTATTTCAGCAGTTTCTGTACCTTTAAGCAATAATTCTCCTCTTTGCTTAAATTGTGAGAATTGCAAATCAACAATAGCCCAATCAGCTATCACCTGTCTTAATTTGCTTTCTATTTCTGTTTCTTTCACTGCACTTATACATATGTCCTGCAAAAATTAAAAGTATTAATCAAGTTATAATTTAATTTTAGGCATTGTCTATGTTTACTAGATTATCTGTAACGTTAGCCTTGAACGACCTAAAAAAGGGGTTCTAGTAACGGAAAATTTCGTAACGTTAGCGAGTGCGGGGGGTACTGTCTATGGTTACAAAATTTTTCGTAACCTTAGCCCTAAACGACCTAGAAAAGGGGTTAAAGTCACGGAAACTTCCGTAACCATAGACAGTGCTTTAATTTTACACTCTTGAAAATCTTTTAGTAGAAAAAAAAAAATTTAGTTACTTCCACGTCATCTTTGTATTTTAACAAAGGCGCATTCATCACATCGGCCAAAGTAAATCCCTCAGATTCAATTTCAAAAAAGTAATTGCAAAGTTTTGAAATTCTTTCCCAGTGTCGTTCCTTCATTGCCTTATTTGACATCATTTCTAATAATGGACAAGTCTCGTTGAAATCGTCAATTTTCTTTTTTAAATCAATGTAAGCTGGCCATTCCCTCATGCCTTTTGGCATTTTCCGACACCTGGATATTGAAAAATGTTTGAAAGAAAATTTGTCTAAGCAGGCATTTTGAGGCTTATTCAGACATTAATTATGTCTTCAAACCATCACTTCCTCTACACTATCCCTAAGTTCTTCTTACTTCGCCTAGTTTCCCTTCACTCATTTGTCCTCATTTTCCATATTTTTCTTCCCTTATTTCTATCACTCTCTTTACTTCTTATTCCATAATTTACTCTAGCTTTCTATTCTTACCCTCCTCTTTTGTTCCCTTACCACTCTCCTCATTATGCCTACTTCCCTAACCTTAATTACCCTTCCTTTATTTCCCTAACCATTATGTGCCTTCCCTCCCCTCACTTACTCTTCTTTCATTTTCCTTTAGAGTTCCTTAATTTCCACTAATTTTCCATAATCAACCTTTCTATATTTCCTACTACTTTCCTTACTACCTATCTTATGATTTCCCCTCACTTTCCATTCTTTTTTTCTCTTACTTTTCATTCTTTTTTCCCCTCACTTTTTCCTACTCATTCTGCCAACTCCCCCTACACTTAATCACCCTCCCCTTATTTTCTCAACATTTGATGCTTCGCATGCTCTCACTTTGTCTTTCCTTATTTTCCTTCGTTTTCTTACAATGTTTTCCCCCTACTTAGCCTTCCTTCACAACCGCTCACTTACCTCACTCCATCCCTGTCCCTCACTTTACCTTAATTCCCGACACTTTCTCTAGTTCGCCTTCCAACATTTTCCTTTATTTCGTCTTATTATTTATATTCCCCCTTTTCTTACTTCCTATTACATCTCCTGCTTTTTCTTCCATAATTTCTCCTCATTTTCTAACTTCTCCTCTCTTTCTTCACTTCCCCTTACTTCGCCTTTATCATTACTTCCACTTTCTATACCCTCAATGACGTTTCCCTTATCTTACTTTAACATCCTTTACTTCGCCTGCCCTCATTTCCTCTCAATGTCCCTCTTCTACTCACTCCCCCCCTTATAACCTATACTTCCTTTACTTCCCGTCTCCTCATTTTCCCTTACTTTTTTTACGTCCCCTACTTTCTTTACTCTTTTTTTTCTCACTTATCCTACACCATAACTTACCTTTGTCCCTTACATCCGCTTCTTCCACTCTCCTCAAGTCTCTTCACTTTTCCTACACTAATTTACCCTCAATTCTCTTAACCCATTACTTTCCTTATCCCATTACTTTTCTTATTCTCTCACTTTCTATATACCTCCCTTCTTACACCACCACATTTTCCCTTGTTTTTTGCCCACACATCTCCTACACCCCGATCCAATGACATCACCTACTTCTCGCCGCCTTACTTCCCTTATCTTCCTTTATAATTTTCCCTGCTTTTCCTTGTGATTTTCCCATCACTTTCCCTTCTTCCCCTCCCATCATCTCTGCTTACTTCCCCTCCTTGGAAAAAAGTACGACGAATGGGCAGATACTAGACTAATGAATTAATTAATCAAACGTGTTCAAACCTATTCTGAAAATCAGCGAGTTCGGATATGATGACGCCAGTATCAACATCGGACCAGGGCAATACGAAGTATCCATCTATTGCCCGATTCACTTGCAAATATAAAGTGTACAACTTTTGCAGAAGATTTAATTCTCTTTTGCGTTGTTCCAAAATTGGATATTCAGTCTGTACGATACCAAATAAAATTTCGCCACTGCTTAAGGTCTGATACCTCACCCATAAGTCATCAAATCGGGCTTGGAACAATATCATTCTAAAAAATATTAAAATAAATGTTTTAAATTAATTCGAAAACTTACATTCTTTATTTTTAAGAATTTTCTTAATACATTCATAACTTCAGCCATTTTCAGTTATCAGGGAGTGAAAAGTAACTTTCTTGCCATAGGGATCAAAAAGTTACGTTAGAGGTGAATAATGAAAATTATCAAGCGATCAGTTGATCGCGTTTGACAGATTGTTTGACCGAAAATTTCTTGATACACAGAATTTTCCAAAAATTTAAAAATTTTCACATTCTCAAATTTTAAACTAAGGGAATTAAAAAACTTTTTAATCTAAGGGAATTTTCGATGAACAGAAGTTAAAATTTCGTCACACAAAAATTACGTAAGGTTTCTTTCCGAAATTTGTAACCGTCCCTCCCACCATATGAAATACTATAAGATTTGCTGATCCCACAAAATCTTACTAAGATTTTATAAATTTATGGAATAAGCATGTATATAAATTCTATTAATGAAATAAATTTCGAAAATTAATTGATCAAAAAAGGCTTATCAACTTTTTTTATCTTTCTTTTGGCTTAAAAGTCCATTTCCTTTCGCAAAATTTTCCTTTGAACTATTTTGTTGAAATTTTTTTTTTCGGTAATTCATTTTTTGTTAAAAATTAATTTTTCTATCTAAAAAAAACTACTCTATGTTCGATTAAAATTTTTTTCAGATCAAAATTCAACTATTTGGTTTGAAAATTAATTTTTTTTTAATTCTTCTTTTGTGTAATAACATTAATCTTCGTGCTGAAAAATTTACCTTTTTGGTTAAAAATTTAGTTTTTTAGTTAAAAATTAAACTGTTTTGCTGATAATTTGTTTTTATTTGGTTAAAAATTATTGTTTTTAACTGAAAATATAACTATTCCATTTTTTGTTAAAAATCTATTTTTTTAATTCAAGCATTTTGTGGAGAATTCGTCATTTTTGGTAGGAAACGCGGGCACATAAAAGAGGTCATGTGCGGTGAATGAAATCACCATACCTATATTTTTTAGGGTCGCTGAGTCCAAATATGGGGTGCTTTCAATCGCATCCGGTCTAAATGCGTCCCTAACATCTAAAAACAGATAAAAGTCGATTCGGTGAATAAAACCTTCAGGAAAAAGTGTATCCTAATATTTTTGTGTTCGTTGAATCTGAATCTGACTTCTGCTTGTCCCTACTAGATTACCGTTTGTTCCTAACCTCAAAAATATTTCAAAAACATTAAAATTACTCATTTTGGTGTTGAGGTTTAAGCCATGGTGACTAACCCCTTGAAGAAAATGTACTCTCCTGATTTGGAGTTCGCTGAATCCGAATTAAGTGTTTGTTACGATCCATCAGATAACTTTCATCCCTAACCTCAAAAAAGAAGTTGAAAACACTTAAGTAAACAATTGTGGTGCTGAAGCTGAGGACGCGGTGACTAATATCTTTGGAAAAAAGGGTGCTCTCCTGTTAATATGGTCGCTAAATCTGAACTCGGTATCTTATATTGACCTCACATTTCATCTTCTATTTGGATATAGCTTTTGTTATTTGTTTTTAAACAAGCATCATATTTCTTCATTAAGCTCTTGAGGGTAATAGAGCACGATACCACAAAAAAAGAAATTAATAAAGGCTTATTCCTTAATCCTATCATTGATTATTTCAGTGTTCTCGAGTTATTTTTTCAGGTTAGGGATGATAGGTGAATAAAAAATACTTTATTCAGATTCACCGACTTCAAGAACAGGAAGGCACTCTTTTTCGGAAAGTTTTCAGTCATCAAGTGTTATGCTTTCACCACAAAATGGGTTATTCGAGTGTTGTCAAGCTTTTTCTAAGTTTAGGGAGTGATGGGTTTAATTTGATACGAGATTCGGATTCAGCGACCCTAGAAATATGATACACTTTTTTTAAGGTTACATTCAACAAACTGATTTTAAGTTGTTTTTTCAGCTTAGAGCCAAACTGAGATGGGGTCAAACAGACCCTAGATTTGGATTCAGCGACCCGAAGAACATATACACCTGGGCTGAGAAATCATCTCTTTACATCAAATTGAAACTCTTCTGTTTAAAATTCTTTTTTTTTTTTTGTTTGAAATTAGTTTGTCAAACTTAAAATTAATCATTTTTATTGAAACTGCAACCCTCTTATTACAAACAATAATATTTTAGCAAACCCCTTCTCCTGGCAAATCGTCTTACGTAGTTTGTGGATTGGCCAATCAAGTCTTTTTCCCAAAATCCGGGAGGACGGAAAGCCAAATCGGATTGGTATTATATCTATTGTCTCTATTGATGTTATCAGGAGTATTTAAGATTTAGATTGCTTCTTTATATTTTTTTGGGGAAATATCATATGCTTTTGCGATGCCGGTTGTTTGGTCAAATAAAATGCTATGTCCTGTTTTTAAATGATGCTCAGCTAGTGCTGATTGCGTAAAATGTTTTAGAGTAAACTCTTATGTTCATTTACACGTTGACTCACCGCTCTCCTAGTTTTTTCAATATAGACTTTGCCACAAGAGCAAGGGATTTTATATACTCCGGGATAATTGAGAGATGCTTTTTTATCTTTAGGGCTATTTAGAAGTTCTTACAATTTTGCAGGTAGTTTATATATGATTTAGATGTTGTGTTTATTGAAAATTCTTCCTGTTTCTTCTGTGAAACTTTGGGTGTAGGGTAGGATGGTGTTGGTTTTCCTCTCTTTTTCTTATGTAGTTTATGCTGACTTGTTTTCTGTTAGTGTTGTTATTCTTTTATAAATTTGTTTGTTTGTGTGATCGTTTTGTAATAAGATTTGTTTGACGTTTTGTGATTTGTTTTGTAAGTTATCTTTATCTGTTATGGAAACAGCTCTGTGTACAAGGGAGCTGATGACCAATTGCTTTTGAGATGGTTGGTGGTGACAAGAGGCATGCAGGTATCTGTTTTTGGGTATTTTCTGTAAACTTGATGTCTTAGTTATCAGATCTTTTATAAAATAGTACGTCCAAGAAAGGCAATCTTCCGTTTTGTTCAATTTTCACGGTGAATTGGATATCAAGGTGTAATCAATTGATGAAATCGGAAAACTTGTGTAGTTCATCTAGTCCATGTCTCCAGATAACAAAAGTGTCTTAAACCTGACGGCACTAAAATTCTGGTTTACGCTTGGACTGGTTCAAGATTTTAGTTTCTAGATGTTTCATAAAGATGTTGGCTGTTACCGGTGAGAATAAAGACCACATTGCTGCTTGTGAGGTTTGTTTGTAGAATTGGTTATTGAGAGAGAAATAAGTATTTTTAAGACAGTGTTCTGTCGAATGTATAAGATCCTTTGCAAACAAAAGGTTTGGACGTGCATGATAGAGTATCCTGTGAAAGGATTAATTTCTTTGCTAAGAAAGCGTGCTAGGTTGTAAGTTGGTGAGTTTATCGCGCTGACGATCGGTCTGAGTAAAATGTTATTTTTATGGATTTTTGGAAGTCCGTGAAGTTTTGGAGAGATAGGATTAGTGGGTATAAATTCAGATATTGTTTTGTTCTCAAGTTTAGAGTCTTTTAGAAGGGTTTTTGTTTTTCTGACTTTTTTTTGTGAGCTTTTTTTAGTTTCTTTAAATGTATTGTCAGGTAGAAGGTCCATGATTTGGTTGTTATAGACTTCTTTATTAATTATTAGTGTTGTGTTTCCTTCGTCTGCGGGTAACATTATCATGTCTTTATTCTGATTGAGTTTTTCAATCGATGCTTTTTCTTGTTTCGTTAAATGTGAGGAGGGAAGTTGAGCTTGGCGTGAGAGTTTGGCTGTCCTACGCCGTATGCTATTCGCTTTTTCGGATGGAAGGGTATAAATTGCGGATTCCAAATTACTGATGATTTCTTTTTTTAGTATTCTTGAAGGCGGCGACTGTAAAATTATGTCCTTTAGACAGGCCTGAAATCATTTAATTGCTAAAAGGACGATAAGATATGTTTTTTACTTTATTAGTCAGTGGTGTATGTTTTACTGGAAGTAATTTGTCAAATTTTATTTTCTGTTTTAGAGTGAAGAGATCTTCAATCCCTTGGAATTGATTAAATGATACGCGGTCCAATTCAGACCAAATGTCAAATTTTTGGGTATTTGATAGGATATCCCCTTGGAATTGATTAAATGATACGCGGTCCAATTTAGACCAAATGTCAAATTTTTGGGTATTTGATAGGATAAGGTGAAGTTTTAATAGTTTTTTAAAGGCAGTGTGCAGGACAAATTTGGTATGTTGTATTCTTTCTTTCAAGAGAAGCTAACTTGCTTTATGTAGAATGAGATTTGGATTTAGATGTCCCCAAATGGTTTTTTAATTGTATGGATTTTTGGATGATGTTTTTTCAAACCTGCATGGTTTGAAAAATCTAAGTATGTTAGTAAGCTAGTGTAAGATTGTTTTTATACCTGATAGCGGTCAGGAAAAAAAAACATTCAGTCAAAAAATATTTAGGGGAAGTCAGGAAATTTAGAAATTTTTAGATTTTGTAGCACCCCATTGATGATTTTTGAAAACTGAAAGTTGTAAGTTATTCTGTTTCGAGTTTTAAAGGTTTCGTTTTAAAATTTATTTAGTAACACGTTACATGAAAAGATTAGGAGATAAGAATAATTCACAAAATTAATAAACGTGCGAATTCTAAAATAAATATCATTTTTTCAATATACCTATCACTGGCTTCTCTTGCTGGTAATCCTTCAATCATTGGCCCATTGTTCTCAAAATCAATATCGAACTCTGCCACATTTTTTTTAAGAATATCGACTCCCTCGATTAATTCAGTTTTCAATGGTTCTTGCATGTCACATATAGTCTGTTGAACTTTCTTAGCCTAAGGTAATAAAAATATAATTTAATTTATCATAGGTATGATTTCAATTATACAGGGTTGCTACAGGTCACGAAATTCTTCAAGTCAGAGATAATCAGGGAACGACAGGGAAAACCTGACAGAATTAAAGAATTTTCAAAAAACTAAAATTAAATTTTAGAGGTCGTCCACAAATTACTTGAGATATTTTTCTACCCCCCCCCCCTTCTACATGTGAGATACCGTAGGATTTTTCTGAACCCCCACCCACCTAAAAAAATCTTACTAAGATTTTATAAACTCAGGGAATGTGCATACATATAAATTCTATTGCTGAAATAAAATAAATAATTAGATTTAGAATTAAATGTGTTAGTGACAAGTCAACATTTAAGATTAAAGTTTTTTTACAGACTGAAAAATCTTTCTTGCTTAAAAATCAAACTTTTGTTAAAAATTTGTTTTTTGTGATTGAATATAAATATTCTTAATAAAAAATTTTTTTGTTAAAAATTCATTAGTTTCGTTAAAAATTTCACTATTTTGTTAAAAATTAGTTTTTTTGTAATTAAAAATTATTTTTTTGAACTGAAAATACAACTTTTCTATTTTTATCCGAAAATTTATGTTTCTAGTGAAAAATTACACTATTTGGATAAAAATTACTTTTTTGAAATAGAAATTCAATCAACTTGGTTAAAAGTTTATCTGTTTGGCCAAAAAGTTAATTTCTTTAGTAAAAATTCCTTTTATTTAGTACAAAATAAATTTTTTACTAAAAATTAATTATTCATATTTTAGGTCGAATATTTATTTTTTTTTTTGAAAATGCAAATATTTGGTTTAAAATTCAACTGTTTTGTTAAAAATTTATCTTTTGAGGTAGAATATTATTCTCCTTGGTGAAAAATTTATCCTTTTGTTTAAAAATTTATCAGTTTGATTGAAAATTTCACTATTTTCTTGGAAATAACTTATTTATGGCTATAAATTTTTCGGCTAAAAATATAAGTATTTAATTTTTAGTTATAAAGGTATCTTTTCCAGTGGAAAATGTCACTATTTTGTTGATAATTCGTCTTTTTAAGTAGAAATTTAATCTGCTTGGTTTTAAATTCATTTTTTTGGGGGTTAAAAATGTAACTAGTTTGTTGAAAATCAATTTTATTTAGTCAGGTAAAATATTAAACTTATTAATTGAAACTTTATCTTTCTGGTTTAAAATTGAACTATTTTGTTATATACTCGTGTTTTTCTTAGTTGAAAATTTATTATTTTAAAGGAAAATGTAACTATTTTATTTTTTGATAAAAATTTATCTTTTTTAGTTTAAAGATCATACCTTTTGTTGAAGTTTTGTATTTTTGTCTAGAAAATTCATCTTTTGGTAAAAAATTCAACTATTTGGTTAAAACTTTTTTTTAATTTATTTTTTCAGCTGAAATTTTTTTTCAACTGAAAATTTATAGGTTCCATTTTTGTTAAAAAGCTTATATTTTTTCGTAAAAAATTAACTATTCGTTTAAAAATTCGTCTTTTTAATTAGAAATTTAATCAGCTTGGCTAAAAATTCAACTGTTTGGTAGAAAATTTATCTTGTTTATAAAAAAAATAATTATATTTTTTTTAAATTAATTTTTTTAACTAAAAATGTAACTGTAATGTTTTAAGTTAAAAACAAATCTTTTTTATTAATAAGTTCATTTATTTTACAAAAATTAGTAGAAAAATTAACATTTGGTTAAAAATTTTTATATTTTATTGAAAATTCCTCTTCTGGTCAGAAAAGTAATGTCATTATTTGTAACTTCATATTTTTGGTTGAAAATTTATTTCTTTAAAAAAAGTATCTTTTTTGTAAAAAATTCATTACTTTTAAAAATGTATGTATTTTCTTGAAATTTCAATTTTTGGGACCAAAATTTATCTTTTTGGTAACAAATTCAAATATTTTGTTAAAACTTAGTTTTTTTCTGGTTACAAATTAATTTTTTTAAGTGTTAATTCAATAATTCCATTTATGGCTCAAAATTATTCTCTTTGTGGTCAAAACTCAACTATTTGGTTAAAAATTTATGTGTTTTGTTTAGAATTTCTTCTTCTTGATAGCGAATTCATTTTCTTAGGTAAAAATTCTTCTCCATTATTAAAAATTAAAATATTTAGGGGAAAATTGATTCATTTTATTTAAAATGCAATATATCTAATTTTTTAAACATTTAACAATCCCCCCCCCCATGTTACGTAAATTTCATTTAGATAAATTTCTTGTAATGACATCATTAATCGCCTAGGCGTTGTTTGTTCTTATAATGTAAATCAAAATTTATAATGGTCAATCAAAATGAAAAATTGGTCAGGGAAAAGTCAGTAAATTTTGAAATTGGAAATTTAAAGCAACCCTATTATATTTCTATAATATCCTAATCCATAAACTAATCCAAAATGATTTAAGTGAAAATTTTTTATTTAATAATAAATATAAAAAAATATATATCCTGCTTACTTTTTGTATCATATTTGAAAAATTGAAACGAAGACGGTCCACTGTGTCTCGTTCTCCTTTGGAAAATTCAATGTGGAATCGTCCCATCAAAGCATAAGTTTCCTCTACTGAAATCAATTCCAGATCCAAATCTATAAAATCATCACGAATTTCTCCTAGGCATTTCATTGCTACTCTCACATCTTCTAAATCTGTAATATTTCTTGCTAGAATTCTATTTTTTCCGTTTATATAGTCAGTCATTTTTTTTAATTTTTGTTTGTAAGTCTTCGAAAGAATCACACCCAAGGACTTCTTCCAAGCACGAGCCTCGATCATGAGAGCGAATTTTAATTTTTCTAGAAAAAGAAGATGCATTAAATACTTTAAAATATTTATTAAATTGAAACTTCTTTTGGGACGGGAGTGAATATTAATAATATATAATAATATAATATAATAATATAATATAAATAATAATATAATATAAATAATAATATAATATAATAGTGAATATTGAAAAAAAATAGTGAAATTGGAATTGGAATAAAAAAATAAAAAAATCGCCGACCGTACGACCGGGTAGGGTCTGGTTCGAGTAATCTATCTGTCTCTCTTACTCTTCCCTTTTTCCTAATCGCTTTGCCCTGTTCTATTTTCCATGTTCCCTTTTTCCTTTCCTTATTTCCCCATCCCCGTTCCCCCGTC
>JAUELO010000274.1:6113207-6136263 GCA_032357855.1 Amphibolips quercusostensackenii | reverse complement strand
AATGGATTTGCTCTTCTTCAGGCTTGATTCAAAAGAACTTGTATTGGAATTCCTGTGAGATGATTTTCTTTGCTACAAAAGAATCGTTAGAAATGGGTACCGTTTTTCCATAATTTTTAATTTGAAACATAGAATCAGGGATATAAGAATTATCTAGTAATCCCACATGTTCATGTGATTTTGTTACAGGAAACTTCATTAATTTAATTTGATTCTGCAAGATGAAAATACCGTCGTCGACTGGATCATGGGATTTGCCGTCAAGTTGTAATTTAGTATTCCAGAGATCGCAGTTGTATTTTTGAAAAAAAAACAAAGCCCCATAATTCTGTCTTCAGGTGTTGGGAAGTTATTCGGAACTATATTGAAAATATGATATACGCCTAAGTATTCTAAAATAATATTCTCATAATAGGTAGTAGCTTCATTTCCCATTTTGAATCTTTTTCCTTCGGGTTGTGGGGTAAACTCAAGCGGAAGGCAAGATGCTTTTATTGAAATTCATTGAGGATCCTAAATCGACGAGTAATCGGACATCGCTTTGAAATCCTTCAGGTCGTAGTAAGGCTGATTAAGGTCGTCTGGAAACATCAGTTATTTAATCTAGAGATTCGCTAGATTATTTTGTTCATGTTCCTGCCTTTCGCAATATTCCTCTTGTGTCTGATGAATCCATTGCTACGGCGGTCTTTTTATATTGAAACCTACTTGAAAATTTTGACATTCAATTTATTTTGCACAGCACTAGGCTTTGGTGTGTTCACGCTTTTTGCAGTGATTGCATTGTAGCTGCATTCTGTGTGCAAGAGGTATATTTTAGTTGGGTAGATTGGACTGTTGGTTCAATGTCATGTAGCGAGGTGTTGCACTTATAGGCAGTGTTGCGAGTTGAGGAGCACGGATGGTGGTGTAGGCTCTAAATTTAGATTTTTCTCGAAGCCACACCGTAGTTTTAAAAGCTTCTTCTCAGGCCTTATCAACAAAAGTCTGTTTTAAAGGTCTAACTCAAATCCCGATCTCAACTCTGTAATTCATAATATAACGCTTTGTCGCTGATTTCTACTTAATTGGAAGAGCCACTGGGTGCGCGGCTTGCTTACTATGTTCGGACTCAACGGCGTAATAAGGCTCGTTGAGGCATTTCCCAAAGCGCTGATCGTAAGTTTGCACGCTATCATTGAAGGGACTGTCATTTCTTAGGTTCACGCCTAAGATAACGTTTGAAAGCTGTAAATCCTGCCCTAATGGACACAGAGGACTCACATTTTTTTACGGCACATCCGCTGCAGCACGTTGAACTTGTAACAGCTGGTTTGCCGCATTTTAAATTTTCTTTATTTAATAGTTGCACACTTGTCTGAAGATATTTTTGACCGATCCTAATCGATACAAGCCTCTTTAAGGATTTTACGAAAAATTCTTAAGGATAACTGACAATTGCTTTGGGAACTATTTGCGAAATTGTTAGTAGGAGGACTGTAATTGTAATTGCAATTGTCTGTTATTGTCTGTCTCTCCTCCTGGCATGTTCGATACTGCATGATATAGCTGCAGAATTTTAGTCCACAACTCCATCTTTGTTGCTCCTTGCGATAAAAGTTGACGAGCTGAAGTGGTGCACAGTGCTGACTTGTAGAGAGACGTTATGACATCCCTCGTTGCCAACTTAGTTGGGTGACATTTCACCTTTCCTAGGACTTTCACACACGAATCTCTGTCGAGCTTACCTAATTCCGCCAAAGTAGGTGTTTTCCGGTAATTTCCTGTGAAAATATTACCGTGTAATTAGCAATCACTCAGTATCTCTCTCCCAATAAATAAAAAATTCCATTTTTTTTTTAAGATATCCGACTTTAATCGTAATCGTCTTAAACTGTCTTGTCGGGATAGACAAAATGTGATAGATTGTGACGGTCTAGGGACCTGAAGTAACAATAAACAATTACTTCCACTATCTGCAATGGTTTCGTAAGTCCATGCATTTTCTTTATTGGAAATAACATACGTTACATAGAATCATGCCCTAGCGAAGGGACGAATAAAACTAACGCAGCTCTTGTGGGCTGCAGGGTGAGTCCCATTCCAGGGTGACTTCCTCTTTCTAGTCTAACATAAAAAAGTGTATATTTTAAGAAAACTATATATCTTTCCTGCAACTTGTTACACCCCATACGCTAAACTGTTCTTACTCCTTCCGCCTTTACTTGACTAAGCGATTTTCTACTTATGGTTTCGTTAATGTTATATTGGAATCAGCTTCTGATACAGGAGGTGCAAAAGGTACGTACGTAACTATGCGTGGCGGTCTCACATTTTTGGTCACGGTGTTCGCAGTGCAGCATATTTTCTCATACACGTTAGGCATACATCTTTTTATTAATTGTAATATACCGCATTTATATAGAACCAAAAAGAAACAATAGTTATCCCTGCAAAATACCTTAGGTAGGTAAACGTATAATGCGCTATCTCGGTCTATGATCGAGTGCGTCTGTCGGTCTTGATTCTATTTAGCGAATTTTCTATTTTATCTAGTATTTTACTAAAATCAGTTAAGGTTTTAAGACTTATTTGTTTTTTTTATTGAAAACAGGTGATCTTTTAAAAGATAAGGCTCAACTAGAGAAAATGATTTTGTTATATTTTTTCTGTAGCTAATATGTTTTGCAAATTTTAATGTCTTTTTCAATTTAATTATAATTCACTCAGAGTAAAGCACGTAGTTTTTGCTCAGTCATATCAAATTTTCTTCGCGAATTACAACATCTTTATTCCTGCTGTTTTTTTAATACTGGCTCTAGTTATTTGACTCTCTCATGTGTGCGTTTGTGAGATGAGGTAAGTTTGTCGTTATTTCTTTCAATCATGCCTCTGTGTAATTCTTCAATAAGTTGTAGCCTTAGGTTTTCCTATAGTTTGAACCTTGCTTTCATTTTTCTTATCGTTATATAATTACCTTGCTCTTTGCATTATAAGAGTTTACTGATAAATTTTAATTTTTATGTCATTATCTGACAACTTTTTCTGTTTTAAGTTTGGAAGTTATTTTCAATAAGTTTATGTCCTTGTTTCTCACCTGTGTCTTTTGTAATCATTTTTACAGAATTCCGCCGTGTGGCCATTTCATCACTCTAGAGTGAGTGTTCTTTGTGGTCTAGCTAGAGGGTAATGGAAAGTTGTTAGAAATAATTATAAAAGTATGTTTTTTGCCCTTAAATTTACGTACGATTACTTTTTCCGTCTGGTGCTTGTCATTCCCTATAGAAAATGTCGTTATTTCTTGCTTCCGTGGTTGACATTCTGAAAGCATTTTATCACTAATAAAGTTTAAGGAGGCGCCACTGTCTACTAGTAACTGTGCTAATGCCTTGGTTTCATTCAAGTGTCCTATAATTAAATAGAATCGTTTAGAAATAGCAGCTACTCATTGTCCAATGTCTCTTGCTTGTTTTTTTTTTTGCTCTTCTCGAAATACTCTTTGCTTAGGTTCTCTACCTAGGGTCTCGATTAAATTATTGTGCTTAGCTAAGGTAGCTAATTTTCGCGCTCTTTCACCATTTTTTAAATTTAAGTGTTTTATACCTTTTTTCATCAATGCTAGCTTCTGCAATATCAATAGCATCGGGTAAAAATGGCTTTCTGATTATTTTTGTTCATTGTGGTTGAAATTTGATTTTCTTCTTTTCCTTCTATGTCCGTAACCAGGTTTCCCGGTAAGTTTTTTGAATGCGCTGATAGTGCCTGTTTGGGTCAGTGTGTACCTATTATTTGTGTGTGTGCGTAATAAACATTGATCGTTCGGATATGTCAAGTGTATATGTCGCGACGCGGATGCCGGTTTTGTGACGTTTTGTGAAAAAAGCTACGTATTACTTTTTACTTGTACAATTAAATCACTGTTTTACGTAAGGTTTATCAAGGAAAAATGCCACGTGTCGCGTCTTACTTGTATAATCAATTTACTGTTTTACGCGACGTTTACTACAGAAAGAAGTCGCGTGTTACTTCTTACTTGAACGGTTGTCAACTAACGTAATATGTTAAATGTCGTTGGTGCCATTGAGTGCCGCTGACAGGGTGCAAGGGAGGATGATGGAGTTGGCTGGATGTATGTTTTTCCTTCTCTTGCAGGTGGCCGGTGAATTCTTGAATTTTAACGGTGTCTTATTTGGAGAGTGACGTTTCTCCCTTGTTAAGATTTGCTATCAGCTTTTCTTAGTACAGACTACTTACGTGTTTTTTTTAGCTAAAGTTTTAAAAATTTGTATATGCTCCATGCAGCTTCTTTATTTAGAATAAGGTGAGTTACATAAATTCTTGCCGTAGCAAAGGGATGAATACAACTAACGCAGCCTTCGGGTCCAGGTTGACTTCCCTTTCCTAGTCTAACATAGTAAAGTGTCTATTTTGAGAGAACCACATTCCTTTTACGCAACCCGTAGCGGGGTCTAATTAACTAAAAACCCTTTTTTATTATTTTATGGTGAAATCCGTAGACACCGCAACTTTTCTGATTGAGTTTCGCAGTTGTACAAATCTGTAGAAAAATGCACCTCTGGCGTCGAGCTACTTCTGCGGAGACCTAAAAAATGATGTCGCAAGGAGAGGTCAGTTTAAGGTTTTCAACAATATGGAACCTAGAGTAGCGGTGACAGCTAGCTCGTCGCAAAGTATGTTAAACAATCAAAGAATGTGTTTAGTGTTTTTTTTATGTTAAGGGTGAATCTTTTTATTGCAAAAATTAAAATACGCAGTGAGCATCACCAGCCGAATTTCTAGTCAAATTTTACGTTTATATGTACGCCAAGCCGCCACGCTACGAGTATGTTTTTGCTATCCAAGTCGAGCGCAGCGCGCCGTACATAATTTTCACATCGCTCTCACTCTTTCTCTCTAATGACATAAGATCTGAGAGTTTTTGAAAAATTTTCTTTGGTTTCCAAGAAACATAATTTTTACTAAAAATTGACGAAATTTAAAACTTTCTTACAAAACTTTTTCTTTTGTATATATGCATCCAAGATTTCGTAAAGAATATTTTTTTAAATACACTATACGGCCTTGAAATGTTTTTTTAAACTTCTTATACACTCTAGCAGTCGTAAAATATAATGAAGGATGTTACATTAAATTTTCAACAAAAAATAATTAGTTTCTGGCAAAGTTTTGATGGATTGAACGCCAAAAGCAGTTGCATTTTGCTTAGAGAAAAATTCCGTTTTCTTTAAATAGCTAAAAAACGAAACAACCGTTAAGTTTGGTTGTATACAAAAAAGATGCACAATAAAATTTTATACAAGCACAGACTTTTAAAACTTAAATTTGAGCAATTTTTAAAACTTGCTCCGTGGACACTAATTTTCCGCGTGTACGAGCGCTAAGGTGGCTATTCCATCTGGCCCTTCAATTAATATTTGCGTTGATGATTAATCTTTTTTTACTAGAAAATTGAAGTATTTGGTTAAACGTTAATTTCTTTTAAAGTTCATTCCCTATTTTCCTAAACAGCATCTTATTTTCTCTGTTTCAAAAGCAATTCAACTGTAAAGTTTTTAGATGGCATTTAGTAGATTTTTTATATTTTTTACCACTTTTCCAAGTGGTGACACAACTTAAAGTTGCGGTACGAAATTCGAAAAACTCTTAATTTGAAAAATAAAACAAAACGTCTTACGTATTATTTCCTATTTAGAGAGTCAGACATATGCTCACCTGACACACCTGGAAAAAATTATCATCACAATTTCAGGAATAATAGGATATATCCAGAAAGATAACGATCAATTTGGACAAGTACAATCAGTCTCTCTGCTTGCCAAAAGGCCTACAAAAATATGAGCCCAGAAACAGGTGGTCCGATTATTGTTACGAATCTAAATTTCTGTACTCATGATAGAAATTAACAAAAAAGGGCTTGTTTCGAAAATTTCGGTGGTTCTTTTGTTACCGAGGTAAACTAGCAGGTCTTCTGACCTGAAATCTCGGAAGTGTACATCCAAAATATCCTGCCATTTTTCTCAATGTAGCTCATCCCACTTATCATAATTAGATCGCATTACACGTGCCACACCATTAGGATATGAAATTATATGTGATGTTAGTTTTCTTTTCTACACTGGTCTTATAATGTGTTTTTCTACTCCTCACCCATTCTCTCTACCCATTCTATCCTTTACCACATTCTTTTTCTAGCTTCCTTCATCTTCCATTTCTCCACTACATCCTCCCCATACATACTTCTATGTTTCCCCTTCCCACTTACATATTTTGCACATTCTATTCTCTTTTTTCCTAATACATGCCCTTCCTTACCTCGTTTCCTGATCTAAATCTTGCTATTCTGGTCCATCTTTTCTATCCGCATCCCTTGTCTAAATACTTTGGTTTTCCTTACTTTTTTATCATCGTATACCATCTGTCATATTTGAGTTCCCTGATCATTACCAACCTTTCTATTGTCTTTCACTGTCCCTTTTCTCCAATTCTTTATAACTTACTCTACTCCCCACTCATATATCTCTTCTTTATAACTTACTCTACTCCCTACTCATATATCTTTAGCACTAAAGAACTCCTTTCTTTCTTCTTTTTATCTTTGTAGTTCTATTACCATTTCTCTCCTATCTTTCACCTCCTTTTGAGACTTTTTTGATAATTTACCTCTCTTTCTTTTTCTCAACTTCGTTCCATCCTCATATTCCCGCTCCATAACCTACACCGGCCATACCAGCGTACCAAATAACATTCTTCTTCCTTAATCTCTTTTTAAACCTTTTTTTCCAATTCCCTATATCTGTTTCATTACCCCTGCTGCTTTTTTCTATACTTTCTCCTATATCAGCCCAATTATATCTATTTCGTAAGGTATATCTCAGATACTTAAACTCTTTTGCTTCTTCTAATTTTACTCCCATCCACCTCCTAGTCCATTCTGTTTTTTCTCCTTTTTTTGATATTTTTTCTTCTCTATCCTAATTCTTTTTCATCTCCTTTTCTGCACTTCTTCTTCAAAGTCTGAGATAACCTTTGTCACTGCCATCACCCTCATTTCTTTTTGAAACCCTATCTGATTTGGTGATTTTATCTTTTTTCATCAAGTCCTTTCTTTAATCTTTCCGACAAAATAGTTACTACTGTATACAATGTTTACATCAGCATCACGCCCTCATCATCTTTCACCTTCTCTCTTTTGCTTTCCTTTGTAATGGGTACTACTACTCCTTATTTCCATCACTTTAACTACCTGCTCTCCTCTCTAGTCTCTATTGCACATTATCAATGCCTTTTTCTTTAGTTATGTCCTTACATATTTCCTGACTTCATTTGGACTACATCACTGGTTTTATATTAATATTTTTCAAAATTCTTTTATTTCTTGTTGTGAAAAACTGTTTCTAGCAGCTCGGATTTGAACCCAGGTATTCCCCGTATGTTTCTCTTGCGAAACAACCGCTTAGATGATAAAGCCTACTGGATGGGCAATTCTCAAAAAAATGAAATGATTCTTGAAGATGGTAACCAACAATTCTAGGTTCGATTTTTCCGATTGATCAATCTGAATTTTTTTGTCTCTTGCAATTTTTAAATTATTTCTACTACAAAATATTTGTATTTTATGATACGTATTGTCTGAAATAAAAAAAAATCAAGAACAATATTTCTCATTATTGATAAAAATTGAAATAAAAACTTAAGAATTATTGTATTATCATTTTTCACAAGACATAGAGAAATCGGAACATTGTCTTTTTGTTGGAAAATACTAGTTTTGGAAGCAAACTCTAACATAACTTAAAAATCGGGTCAGTTTCAAGGTTAATTCAAGGTTAAACCTACAAAATTCATCGCTAATTACTCAATCAGGGTACCTTTAAATTTAAGTGGTCGCTGAATTCAAATTCGGAGACCGTTTGACGCCATCCGGTCAGTATCAAGGTCTATTTAAGGCCAAACCTACAAAATTTATCGCTTACCAAGTAAATCAGGGTACATTTAAGTTTAAATGGTCGATGAATTTAAATTCGGTGTCCGTTTGACTTCGTCTGGTCAGTATTAAGGTCAATTTAAGGCTAAGCCTACAAAATTTATCGCTAATCAACTAATCCAGAGTACCTTCAAGTTTATGTAGTTGCTGAATTTGAATCCGGTGTCCGTTTGACGCTATCCGGTCAGTATTAAGGTCAATTCAAGGCCAAACCTACAAAATTTATCGCTAATTGAGTAAATCAGGGTACCTTCAAGTTTAAGTGGTCGCTGAATTCGAATCCGGTGCCCGTTTGACGCCATCTGGTCAGTATGAAGGTCAATTCAAGGCCAGACCTACAAAAATTATCGCTAACCAACTAAATCAGGGTACCTCTAAGCTTAAGTGGTCGCTGAATTCGGATCCGGTGTCCGTTTGACGCCATCAGATCAGTATTAAGGTCAGCTTAAGGTCAAACCTACGAAATTCTTTGCTAAACAACTAAATCAGTGCTAGATATATATTTGCGTTCAATCTTTTTTAGAATTGAGTTTGTTTATAACTAGGTGTATTGAAGATTGTATCTATTTGGTATAAATTTTAACCAGTTTAATTCTTTTTCAAATATTTCTTCGAACCACCTTGTCTCCTTTACCGTGCCACCTTGTAATAGTTAAGACACATTTTGTGTCGTACGTCATACTATATCATACTACTTATTCGATTTGCTTGAGTGACATAAGCAGACATTGCAAAGACAATGAAAAAAAACTGAATTTAAAGCGTTCTTAATGCTGCATCGAGCAAGTTTAAATTTAATTTTCGAAAAAAGTATCGGATACCATAGCATTTTTGAATAACGACAAGGTAACAATTTCTAAACAGCACATTTCGCATAAACACTCTTCAGGTTTTTCTAAATTTGACCATTAAAATCTATTAACCTGGATGTCTAAGCTAACTCTCATTAAAAATTAAGCAACCTAGCATAAGTAAATATAAACAATACAAACTTCAGATTTAGGGGGTTGAAAGTTTTGAGAGTTGTGGTTTTGTAGATTCGTGAGTGTGTGGGTTTATGGATCTGTGGGTCTGTAGATTTATGGGTTAGTTGGGGTTGTGAGTTTGTGAGTTTAATATTTATAGGTTTGAGGTTTGTGGGATTAGGGTTTGTAGATTGACGGTTTGTAGGCTTGAAGTGTGTGGACTTGAGTGTGTGGGCTTGGAATTTGTAGGCTTATGGTTTGTTGTCTCGTAATTTGTAGACTCTAAGCTTGTGGACTTAAGGTGTGTGTGTTTCGGATTAGTAGAATCAAGTTTTGTGGGCTTGGGGTGTGCAGGCTTCAGGTTCATAGGCTTAAGGTTTGTAGGCTCAGGGGTTTCAGGCTTGGGGGTTGTAGGTTCGAGGCTTGTTATCTTAAGTATTTTGTCTTTAAGGTTGTGGGTTCAGAATTTGCAGATTTGGGATATCGTAAGTTTGACGATAAATTCACCTTGATCGTGACCAGCATCGTCACATGATGGGGTCAAACAAACCCCAGGATTCAAATTCAGCGGCCACTTAAACCTAAAGGTACCCTGATTTAGTTATTTTGCGATAAATTTTGTAGGTTTCACCTTGAACTGACCTTTATCGTGACGTCACGGTGTCAAACAAACCCCGGATTCAAATTCGGCGGCCACTTAAACCTAAAGGTGCCCTAATTTAGTTGATTAGCGATTAACTTTGTAGGTTGGCCCTTAAACTGACATTTATCGTGACGTCACGGGGTCAAAAAAACCTTGAATTTGAGTTTGGCGACCACTTAAGCCTGAAGGTACTCTGATTTAGTTAGTCAGCCATAAAATTTGTAGGTTTTACCTTAAACTGACCTTTATCGTGACGTCACGGGGTCAAGCAAACCCCGGATTCAAATTCAGCGACCACTTTAACTTAAGAGTACCCTAAATTAGTTAATGAGAGATTAATTTTGTAAGTTTAACCCTGAACTGACCTTGAAACTGACCTTATGGGGTCAAAAAACCCTGGATTTCAATTCAGCGACCACTTGAGCCTGAAGGTATCCTAATTTAGTTGGTTGGCGATGAATTTTGTAGGTTTGACCTTGAACTGACTTAGATACTGACCTAATGGCGTCAAGCGGACACCGGATTCAGATTCAGCGACCTAAAAAACAAAAGGTACACCTAGTCCCTTTGATGTTGCAGGCCTAAGGGGCTTGTCATCCTGTGATAATTCATCAATCAGTTCACGACATCAAAAGAATCAAACTATTATTTTCATTGTCCATATCATGTTAAAAATTAAATTTAGGTACTCATTTCACAACATTGCATACATAAAAAAAAATAATATAATTTTGATGAAATATTCTGAAATATTCTGAAAATTGTAATTGATAAAAACCTTTAAAACTAATTACAAAAAAAATTGAAACATATTTACATATAAGTTTGAAAAACAAAATCCCTTTTGTCACAACATTAGGAACATTTGTCAAATTATTTGACTAGGAACCTTTAAAATATATAGGAATCTCTAAAGATCGTTCAGATTCCCTTAAAATCCATTAAAATTATTCAAAATCCGTAAAAGCCATCAAAATCTTTGGATTTTACGAAATTCTCCGAAATCCCTAAAAATTCTTTAAAATACTTGGACGTGCCTTCGAATTTGTCAAACTTTCTTAAAGTGTCTAAAAATCCCTTAAATTTTGTAAAACCATTTAAAATCTTGAGCAATCCCTTTGAATCCTTGAAAATCTTTTTAAATATTTGGAAATTTTTTTTAATCCTTCTGAATTTCTTTTAATGCTTTAGAGTCTAAAATTAATTCAAATTTTGAAAAAAGCTTCGAAATCTTTAGAAGTCCCTTGAAATCGTTAAGATTGTCTTGAAATCTATTAAAATTATTCAAAATCCATCAAAATCTTGGGATTTTATGAAATCCTTTGAAGTTTTTTACAATTCTTCAAAACACTTGGACATGCCTTCGAATTCGTCAAACTTTTTTGAAGTATCTAAAAATCCCTTGAAATTTCGTAAAACCCTTTGAAATCTTTAGAACCCGTTTTAAATCCTTCAAAATCTTTTCAAATATTTGGAAATTCTTTAAAATCCTTCTGAATTTCTGTGAATACTTTAGAGTCTGAAATTAATTAAAATTTTGCAAAAACCCTCGAAATCTATAGAAATCTCTAAAAATCGTTGACAATTTCTTGAAATCCATTAAAATTATTCAAAATCCGTCAAATCCATCAAAATCTTTGAAAAATTACGTAATCCTTCGAAATTCCTTTAAAAATTTTAAAATACTCAGACATTCTTTAGAATCCGTCAAACTTTCTTAAAGGATCTTAAAATCCCTTGAAATTCCGTAAAACCCTTTGAAATCCTTAGAAATCCCTTTTAAGCCCTAATAATCTTTTTAAATATTTGAAATTTTTTAAAAATTCTTCTTCAAAGTATTTTGAAAACTTTTTAGATCCTTAAGAATATCTAAAATTCTCTTGAAACTCCTTCAAAAGTTTTTGAAATCTTTAGGAATCTCTTGAAATCTTTGAAAACGTTACATATTTTGAAGGATTTTGAAAATTTTTAGAAATCCTTTTAAACACTCGGAAATTACTGCAGATAGCTTAAAGTCTATTTAAATAGCCTGAAAAATTTCCTAAAATCCTTTTGAAGTCTTTATGAATCCTTTCAAATTCTCAAAAATCGTTCCATATCCTTAAGGATTATAAAACTCTTTTGAAATCCCTTTGAATACATAAATATTTTTGTAGATCCTTTAGTTCCTATGAAAATTACTTTAAATTCCTTAAAAACCTTATAAAATCTTTAGGAATCCTTTAAAATCTCTGAAATTTCTTCGTTATCCTTGAAGATTTAATAAATTTTTCTAAATTTTTTCCTTATCCTTAAAAACTTTAAAGGTCCTTTAAAATCCTTACAAATATTTAGAAATTTCTGTAGTTCACTTAAAGCCTCCAAAAATTGCTTTCAATGTCTTACAAGCTTTTTGAAATCGTTAGCAATTTCTTGAAATCATCGAGAATTCTTTCATATCCTTCAGGATTTCTAAAAATCCTGCAAAGACCTTTAACGTATTTTAAAAACTTTGTTGATCCCCAAAAATATCTAAAAGTCTCTTAAAATTCCTTAAAAACCTTTCAAAATCTTAAGGAATTCTATAAAAATTTCAACAATCTTTCCTTATCCTTAAAGATTTTTCATAATTTTTTTGAATTCTTTTTAATTTTTAGACATTTTTGCAGTTCACTAGAAGTCTCCAAAAATCGCTTTCAATTTCTTACAAACCTTTTGGAATCTCTAGAAATCCCTCGAAATGTTTAGAAATCCTTTTTTATCCTTTACGATTTCTTGCAATTTTTTGAAATTTCTTAAAAAACTTTGAAAATTCTGTAGATCCATATAAACATTTTTATGTCGCTCGAAGTTCCCTAATGACCTTTTATAAATCTTTCAAAATCCCTTGAAACTCTTCAAGATCCGTTGCAATTTCCAGGTGTCTCTTAAAATCCCTTAAAATTTCTAGAAATCTTTTCATATACTAAGGTTTTTATAAAATTCTTTAAGGACTTTAAAGTATTCTGTAAATTTTTTACATCCTTAAAAATATTTGAAGCCGCTTAAAATTCCTTTAAAACCTTTTAAAATCTTTAGGAATCCATCGAAGCTTTTGAAGTCGTTCCAAATTTTTAAGGATTTTGAAAACCTTTAAAATCCCTTTAAGTCTTTGAGAATCCTTCTATATCCTTTAGAATTTTTTTTAAGTCTTAAAGATCTTTAAAATACTTTAAAAGTTCTGTAGATCTTTAAAAATATCTGAAAAGCGCTTAAATTCCTTAAAACCCTCTTGAAATCTCGAAGAATCCTTTGAAATCTTTGGAAATCTTTCTTATCCTTGAAGATTTCTCTAAATTTTTTTTTAATCATGCCTTATCCTTGCAGATTTCTGAAAATCCTTTTAAATCCTTTCAAATATTCAGACATTTTTATAGTTTACTTAAAGTTTCCAAGAATTGCTATAAATTCCTCACAAACCTTTTACAATCTTCAGAATTCCCTCGAAATCTACAGTTATCCTTTCATGTCCTTTAGGAGTTCTCGAAATTTCTTGAAATTCCTTTACAATACTTTATAAATACTCTAGATCCTTATAAACATTTTAAAGTTGCTTGCAGTTCTTTAAAGACCTTTATAAATCTTTAGAAAACCCTTAAAATCCTTCAAGATCCGTTGCAATCCCCGGGTGTCTCACAAAATCCCTTGAAATATTCAGAAATCTGTTTGTATCCTTGAGGATTTCTTAAAATCCTTCGAAGACCTTTAAAGTATTCCGAAAACTCTGTAGATCCTTAAAAATATCTAAAAGTCTCTTAAAACTCCATCAAAACTTTTTAAAATCTTAAGGAATCCCTTGAAATCTTTGGAAAACTTTCCATATTTTTAAGGATTTTAAAAGTCTTCTAAAATCCTTTTAAACTTAAAAATTTATATAGATAGTTTGAAGTCTATTCAAACAGCTCAAAATTTCCTAAAATCCTTTTGATATCTTTAGATTTCTTTGAAATTTTTGAAAACCGTTCCATATACTTAAGGATTTTAAAAGTCTTTTGAAATTTTCCTAAATACATAAATATTTTTGTAGCTTCTTTAATTTTTATAAAAATCACTTAAAATTCCTCAAAAACTTTTGAAAATCTTGAGGAATCCTTTGAAATCTGTAAAATTTCTTAGTTGTCCTTTAAAATTTCTCAAAATTTTCTAAAATCCTTCCTTATCCTTAAAGATTTCTCAAAATCCTTTAAAATATTTAAAAATTTCTGTAGTTCACTAAAAGTCCCTCAAAATCGCTTCACATTTCTAAAAAACCTTTCAAGATCTTTAGAAATCCCTTGAGATCTTTGGAAATCCTTTCTCATCCTTTAAGATTCCTCGAAAGTCTTTAAAAACCCCTAAAATACTTTAAAAATTCTGTAGATCCATTAAAACGTCTTGAAGTCGCTTGAAATTTCTTAAAGACCTTTTAAAATCTTAAGAATCCCTTAAAATCTTTTAAAATCTGATGCGATTTCCGAATGTCTCACAAAATCCCTTGAAATATTCAGAAATCATTTCATATCCTTAAGGCTTCCTTAAAATCCTTCGTAGACCTTTAAAGCATTCTAAAAACTTTAATTATCTTTAAAAATATTTAAAAGTCTCTTGAAATTCTTTAAAAACCTTTTGAAATATTTAGAAATCACTTGAAATCTTTAAAAACGTTCTATATTTTTAAAGATTTGAAAAATCTTTCAAAATTCTGTAAAACACTTGGAAATTACTGTAGATAGTTCAAAGTCTATTCAAATAGCTTTAAATGTCCTAAAATCATTTTAAAATCCTTATGAATTCTTTGAAATCTTTGTAAATCATTTCATATCCTTAAGGATTTCGAAACTCTTTTGAAATCCTTTTGAATACATACATATTTCGTTAACTCCTTTTATTTCTATAAAAATCACTTAAAATTTAAAAAAAAACCTTTTTAAATCTTCAGAAATTTTTTGAAATTCTTTGAAAGTCCTTTCTCATCCTTAAAGGTTTCTCCAAATTTTTTTAAATCCTTCTTTATCCTTAAAGATTTTTCAAAATCCTTTTAAATCCTTGCGAATATTTATAAATCTCTGTAGTTTACTTAAAGTCTCTGAAAATTGTTTTTAATTCCTTAAAAACCTTTTGTAATATTCAGAAATCTCTTAAAACCTTTGAAAATCCTTTTTTATCTTTTAGGATTTATGAAATTCTTTAAAATACCTTAAATACTTTTAAAATTCTGTAGATCCTTATGAACATCTTGAAGTCGCTTGAAATTTCTTGAAGACCTTTTGAAATCTTAAGAAATCCCTTGAAATCCTTCAAGATTTGATAAATTTTTTAAGGGGTCTCACAAAATCCCTTAAAATATTTAGAAATGCTTTTATATTCTTAAGGATTTCTTAAAATCCTTCGACGGCCTTCAAAGTATTTTAAAAACTTTGTGGATCCTTAAAAGTATCTTAAAGTCTCTTGAAAATCCTTCGAAACTTTTTGAAATCTTTAGAAGTCTTTTGAAATCTTTGGAAAAGGTTTCATATTTTCAAGGACTTAAAAAATCTTTTTTATCCTTTTAAACGCTTAAAAATTACTGTAGATAGTTTAAAGTCTATTCAAATAGCTTGAAATGTCCTAAAATCCTTTCGAAATCTTTATAAATCCTTTGAAATCTTTGGAAATCGTTTTGTATCCTTGAGCATTTTAAAACTGGTTTGAAATTCTTTTAAATAGATACATATTTCTGTAGATTATTCAATTTCTATAAAAATCACATAAATTCCTCAAAAACCTTTTTAAATCTTTAGGAATTTTGTTTAATCTTCGGAAGTCCTTTGTTATCCTTAAAGATTTTTCCAAATTTTTTTAAATCCTTCTTTATCCATACAGATTTTTCAAAATCCTTTAAAATTCTTTCAAACATTAAGAAATTTTTGTAGTTCACCTAAAGTCTCTGAAAATGGCTTTAAATTCTTTAAAAACCTTTTAAAATTTTAAGAAATTTTTTAAAATCTTTGGAAATCTTTTTTTATTCCTAAAGATTTCTCAAAATCCTTTAAAATACTTTTAAATATTTAGAAATTATTTTAGTTCACTGAAGGCCTCCGAAAATTGCTTTGAATTTCTTAAAAACCTTTTATAATCCCTTGAAATCTTTGGAAATCCTTTTTTATTCTTTACGATTTCTCAAAATTCTTTAAAACATTTAAAAAATTTATAAAATTCTGTAGATCCTCATAAACATCTTACAGTCGCTTGAAATTTCTTAAAGACCTTTTGAAATCTTTAGAAGTCTCTTGAAATCCTTTAAGATCCGATGAAAACTCTAGGTGTCTCACAAAATCCCTTGAAATATTTCGAAATCCTTACATATCCTTGAGGATTTCTTAAAAACCTTTCGAAGACCTTTAAAGTATTCTTAAATCTTTGTCAATCCTTGAAAATATCGAAAAGTCTCTTAAAATTCCTTCGAAACTTTTTGGAATCTTCAGTAATCATTCCATATTCTTAAGGATTTTGAAAATATTTTTAAATCCTCTTGAGTACTTGAATATTTCTGTAGATCTTTAAAAGTCTCTGGAAATCACGTAAAATTCCCTGAATTTGTTTGAAATTTTCTAAATACGTTTAAAAATGTTAGAAATTCCTTAATAACCTGATGAAATTTTTAGAAATCCTTCAAAATCCTTCACAATTCTTCAAAATTACTGGGTATTTTAAAACATTATTCAGCAATCTTTAAAAATTTGTCCGTATCCTTAGGGGTGTCTCAGAATCCTCTAAAAATCCCTTAAATTACTTTAAAAATTCTGAAGATCCTTAAAAATATTTAAATGTCGTTTGGAATTCTTGAAAAACTTTTTGAAATCTTTTAAGATCCCTTGAAAATTCAGGAACTTCTTGCATGTCCTTAACGATTTTTCAGAGTCCTTTAAAAATTCTTTCCAATAGTTTGTAAATTCTTTAGATCCTTCAAAGTATATGAAAATTATTTAAAGTTTTCTAAAAATTTTTTTAAATCTTTAGGAATCTCTTAAAATCTTTGGAAACGTTACATATTTTTAAATATTTTTAAAATCTTTTTAAATCCTTTTAAACAATCAAAAATTACTGTAGATAGCTTAAAGTCTATTTAAATAGATTAAAAATTCCCTTAAAATCTTTTTGAAGTCTTTATAAATCCTTTGAAATTTTTAGAAATACATAAATGTTTTTGTAGATCATTTAATTTTTATAAAAATTATTGAAAATTCCTTAGAAACCTTTTAAAATCTTGAAGAATTCTTTAGAATCCTTGGAAGTTTTTTCTTATCCTTAAAGATTTGAAAAAAGAAATTTTTAATCCTTTCTTATCCTAAAAGGTTTCTCAAAATTCTTTGAAATCTTTTCAAATATTTAGAAAGTTCTGTAGTTCACTCAAAGTCTCAGAAAATTCCTGTGTATTACTTAAAAACCTTTTGAAGTCCCTTGAAATCTTTAAAAATTCTTACTTATCTTTTAAGATTTTTTAAAATTCTTTGAAATCCCTTAAAATACTTTGAAAATTCTGTGGATTCTTATAAAAATTTTCAAGTCGCTTGGAATTTCTTGAAGACCTTTTAAAATCTTTAGAAATCCCTTGAAATCCTTTATGATCTGATGCAATTTTCGAATATCGCACGAAATCCCTTGAATATATTTAGAAATCCTTTCATATTCTTGAGCATTTTTTAAAATCCTTTAAAGACCTTTGAAGTATTCTCAAAACTTCGTAGATCCTTGACAATATCTAAAAGTCGCTTAAAATTTCTTTAAAACTTTTTATAATCTTTATAAATCCCTTGAAATCTGTGGAAGTCGTTCCATATTTACAAGGATTTAAAAATCATTTAAATTTTTTTAAACACTTGAAAAGTACTGTAGATAGTTCAAAGTCTAATGAAATAGTTTGAAATTTCCTGATATCCTTTTTAAATCTTTAAAAATCCTTTAAAATCTTTAAAAATTGTTCCATACCCTTAAGAATTTGGAAAATCTTTTAAAATCCTTTTAAATGCATGAATATATCTGTAGATCCTTCAATTTCTATGAAAATCACTTAAAATTACTTAAAAACCTTTAAAAATCTTTCGGAATCCTTTGAAATCTGTGAAAGTTCTTTTTCATCCTTAAAGATTTTTCTTCATTTTTTTTAATCCTTCCTTATTCTGAAAGATTTCTCTACATTTTTTAAAATCCTTCCTAATCCTTAAAGATTACTTAAAATTTTTTAAAATCCTTTTCAAATATTAAGAAATTTTTTTAGTTCACTTAAAGTCTCCGAAAATCGCTCTAAATATCCTAAAAACCTTTTGAAATCCCTTGAAATCTTTGGAAATCCTTCCTTGTCCTTTAAGATTTTTCGAATTTCATTGAAATCCCTTAAAATACTTCAAAAATTCTGTAGATCCATATAAACATCTCTAATTTGCTCGGAATTCTTTAAAGGCCTTTTGAAATCTTTAGAAATCCCTTGTAATCCTCTAAGGTCCGATGCAATTTCCGGGTGTCTCACAAAATCCCTTAAAAGATTCAAAAATCCTTTTACATTCTCAAGGATTTTTTAGAATCTTTTTAAAATTTTTAGGAATCCTTTGAAATTTTTGAAAGTCCCTTTTTATCCTTCAAGATTTCTCTACTTTTTTTAAAATTCTTTTTTTATCCTTAAAGATTTTTAAAAATCCTTAAAAATTCTTTCAAATATTTATAAACTTCTGTGGCTCACTTAAAGTCTCCAAAAATCGCTTAAATTTCCTTAAAAACCTTTTGAAATTTTCGAAAATATCTTGAAATTTTTGAAAACTTTATCTTATCCTTTAAGATTTCTCAAAATTCTTTGAAATCCCTTAAAATACTTCAAAAATTCAGTAGATCTTTTTAAACATCTTAAAGTCGCTTGAAATATCTTAAAGACCTTTTGAAATCTTTAAAAATATCTTGAAATCTTTGGAAATTTCTTCTTATTATTCAAGATTTCTCAAAAGTCGCTTAAAATTTCTTAAAGACCTTTCAAAATTTTTAGAAAGCCTTTGAAATCCTTTAGGATCTGTCGCATTTTCTAAGAGTCTCACAAAATCCCTTGAAATATTAAGAAATCCTTTCATATCCTTTAGGGTTTCTTAAAATCTTTCAGAGACATTTAAAGAATATTTCTGTAGATCTTCTAAAGTCTATGGAAATCACTTAAAATTCCCTGAATTTGTTTGAAATTTTCTAAAAACCTTCTGAAAATGTTAGAAATTCCTTAATAACCTGATAAAATTCTTAGGAATGCTTTGAATTCCTCCACAATTCTTTGAATTGTGGAATTATTTTTGTGGAAAAATTGTGGAAAAATTGTGGAAATATTTGAAAATTCGTCCATATCTTAGAGGTGTCTCAAAATCCTCTAAAAACCCTTTAAAATACTTTAAAAATTCTGTAGATCCTTAAAAATATTCAAATAACGTTTGGAATTCCTAAAAAACTTTTTAAAATCTTTTAAAATCCCTTGAAATCTTAGAAAATTCTTCCATATCCTTAAGGATTTTTTAGAATCCTTTAAAATTCTTTACAATAGTTTGTAAATTCTTTAGATTCTTTAAAATATATAAAAATCGCTTAAAATCTATTAAAAACCTTTAGAAATCTTTCTAAATCCTTCATTTCCTTGAGCATTTAAAAAATTCTGTAAAATGCTTTTAAATACTTGAAAATTTCTCTACGTCCTTTAAAGTCTCTGAAAATCGCCTAAGATTCAAAATTAAAAAATTCTTTTAGATCCTTTAAAATTACCCTTTTAAAATTTTTAGGAATTCCTTGTAACTCTTAAAAATAATGTGAAATTTCCGGGAATCATCCGAATTCTTTTGCAATCTTTGTTAAACATTTAAAAACCCTAAAAAAATTGGAAATCCTTAAAAGATCTTCAAAGTACTCTGCAAATTTTTTCAAAATTTAAAAATATCTCAAAGTCGATTGAATTCTTTTAAAACTTTTTGATATCTTTAAAAGTCCCTTGAAATCTTAGGAAATTGTTCTATATTTTACAGGATTTTTAAAATCTTTCAAAATCCTTCTGAAGACTTGCAAGTCTATGCAAATCGCTTAAAATTTTTTTAAAACCTTTTTAAATCCTTAGAGTTCTTAAAAATCTTTGGAAATTGTTAAATATCCTCCAGGATTAGAAAAATCTTTTAAAATCCTTTTAAATACTTGAAAGCTTCTGTGAATTCTTTAAAGTCTATAGATATCGTTCAAAGTTATTTAAAAATCTTTTGAAATTCTTAGTTATCTCTTGAAATCTTTTAAAATTTTTCGATATTTTTGAGAAGTTCACAAAATTTTTTGAAATCTTTTTGAATATTCGGAAATTTCTGTAAGTAACTCAAAGTCTCTAAAAATCGCTTGAAATTCCTTAATAAACTTTTGAAATTTTCAAGAAATCCCTTGTAATCCTTTAAAATCCTTTGAAATCTCCAGGTATCATATGAAATCCCTTGAAATCTTTGAAAGTGCTTTCATGTCCTTAGGAATTTCTTAAAATCCTTTGAAATGCTTGCAAACATCTGCAGATCATTTAAAGTATCTGTAAGTTGCTTGAAATCTCCTAAAAACCACCTTAAATCTTCAGAAATCCCTTGAAATCTTTGAAAATCTTTACATGCCCTTCAGCCTTGAAAAAATTTTTTAAAATCTTTTTCAATACTCCGACATTTCTGTTGATCCTTTAGAGTTTATAAAAATCGCTTAAAACTCTAAAATCCTTCTAATATCTATAGAAATTTATAAGAAGTTTTTAAAAATCCTTTTATATCCTCAAGTATTTTGAAAATTCTTCAAAACCCTTTTATATATTTGGGAATTTCTATAAATCATTCAAGGTCTCTTAAAGTTGATTAAAATTGCTTAAAAATATTTTAAAGTCTTTAGAAATCCTTTGCAATCATTTAAATTCCTTGAAATTTCTGAGTATCTCACGAAATTCCTTGAAATCTTTAAAAATCTATCCATTTTCCTAATGGTTTCTCAAAATCTTCAAAAATTGTTTAAAATACTTCTATTTATACTTTAAAGTATATGAAAGTCGCTTTAAATTCCTTAAAAACCTTTTAAAATGTTTAGGAATGCCTTAAAATCTGTGAAAATCCTTCAAAATATTTGGATATCTTGCGCAATCCCTTAAAATCTTTGGATATCCTTCCGTATCCTTAAAGATTTCATAGAATCCTTCAAAAATTTTTTTAATAATTAAAAAACTATGTTGATCCTTCAAAATTTCTAAAAATCTCTTGGAATTTTAGAAAACCTTCTAAAATCTTTACGAATTCCTTGAAATCTTTTAAAATCCTTTGAAATTTTTGGAAATCTTACAAAATCTTTTGAAATCGCTAGAACTTTTTTTATATCCTATTATATTCCTAAGAATCGCTTTCAATGAAGCAAAAAACTTCAAAATGTTTGAACATCCTTCTAAACCCTTGAGATTTTTCTAAAATCCATTTAAATTTTTTATAATACTTAAAAATTTTCGTAGATCCTTGAAAATATCTAAAAGTCGTTTGAACTTCCGTAAAAATCAAATAAAATCTTTAGGAATTGCTTGATATCTTTGAAAATCCTTTCATCTTCTCAAATATTTTCAAAAACATTTAAACTCCTTTCAAACATCTAGAATTTTTCACAGTTCATTTGAACTTTTTAAGTATTGTTTGAAATTTCCTAACAACATTTTGAAATCCTAAGGAACTACATGAAATATTTGAAAATCCTTTTATATCCTTGAGCAATTTAAAAAATCCTTAAAAATCACCTCAAATCCTTTACAATCCTTAAAAATCCTTTAAAATCCCTTAAAATACTTAGAAAATTCTGTCAGCCCATTAAAATATCTGAAAATTGCTTAAAATTCACTAAAAACCTTTCAAAATTTTTAGCAATCCCTTGAAATCTTTAAAAATTGTTTCATTTTCTTTAGGATTTTATAAACATTTTGAAACCCTTCTCTAGATATATGGATATTCCTGTAGATATTTTAAAGTCTCAAAAAATCGCTTACAATTCCTTTCAAAACCTTTGAAAATGTTTTAGAATACCATAAGATCTTTAGAAATCCTTTTATATCATTTAGCATTTGAAGAATCCTTTAAAATTCTCCTTAATATTTGGCAACTTCTGTAGATCCTTGAAATCTTTGAGAATTCTTTAATATCCTTCGAAATCAAAATCCTTTACAACCTTCAAAATACTTTGAAAATTCTGTAGATTCTTAGAAATATCTAAAAATCGATCGAAGTTCCTTAAAAAACTTTAGGAACCTTTCAGGATTTCTTGAAATCTTTGGAAATCCTCAGATATTCTGAAGGGTCTTTAAAAATCCTTTAAAATCCTTCTAAATATTTAGAAATTTTCTCAATTTACCTCAAGTCTCTGAAAATCGCTTTAAATTCCTTAATAACCTTTCGGAATCTGTAGAAATCCCTAGAAATCTTTGAAAATCCTTCCTTATCCTTGAAGATTTTTTGAAATTCTTTAAAATCTTTTAAAATACCTCGAAAATTCTGTACTCTGAAAACTTTAAAGATCCTTAAAAATATCTAAACGTCGCTTAAAATTCCTTCAAAACCTTTTAAAGTCTTAAAAAATCCTTTAATCCTTTTTAAATCCTTTCATATCCTTAAGGATTTTTCAAAATTTTTTAAAGACCTTTAAAGTACTCTGAAAACTTTGAAGATCTTAAAAAATATCTAAACGTCGCTTAAAATTTTTTCAAAACCTTTTGAAGTCTTAAAAAATCCGTTGATCCTTTGTAAATCCTTTTATATCCTCAAGGATTTCTTAAAATCCTTTAAAAACCTTTGAAGTACTCGGAAAAACTTTGTAGGTTCTTAAAAATATATAAGAGTCGCTATAAATTCCTTCAGAACCTTTTAAAGCCATAAGAAATCCTTTGATTCATTGTAAATCCTTTTAAATCCTTAGGGATTTCTTAGAATCCTTTGAAATTCTTTAAAATACTTGCATACTTCTGTAGATTATTTAGAGTATATGCAAATCTATTGAAATTCTTTAAAAACCTTTTTAAATCTTTGAAAATCTTGTCATACCATTAAAATTTTTTTTAATCCTTTTAAAAATTTTAGAAATTCCCTTAAAAGCTTCTGAAATCCTTAGAAATCCCTTAAAATCTTTGGTAATCGTTTAATATCCTTTTTTTAAAAGCCTTTAAAATCATTAAAGTACTTGAAACTTTTCTTAAAAAAGATATGGGAAAATGGCGTCAAAGAACGAACACAGCGTTTTTTGACTCTGCAGTGTGATGAAATAAATGTTTTAATTTTGCTCGTAATTTCTTTCCGAATTTGTTTTGTGTTTGAGGATGGGCTTTTTATCTTCGGACATATATATATTCAGTACAGCAACTGTGGCACAAATGCTTTTCTGTTCAATTAAGAGTTAATTTCGTGTCCGAATTGCCCACACACACACACGTGTGTG
>JAUELO010000274.1:6018354-6031239 GCA_032357855.1 Amphibolips quercusostensackenii | reverse complement strand
AACCAACGCATCTCTGTAAGTAATTATATACATGTCGCTTGGCACTACTTTGCCGTTCTTATATCCTTATGCAAAAAGGAAAACCACAAATGAATAAAGGCTTGCTACTCCCTAGAATAAATTTAAACTATTTTCTTTTGCTGTCCTTTCATTTATCTTTTATTTCTCTACTTTCTGCAAAACAAGGTGGGACCTCCCTTCAATAGAAACAAAATCCTACCTATGTTAAGTCTCTCAGCCGCTCGGGAGATTTAAAATTGTAACAAACATTTCTGTACGCCCACTCAGGACGTAACAGGGGAAAATTTGGTGACAGCGGTGGGATTTTATTCGTTAACTTGTTTGCAGAAAGAAAAAAAAAATAAAATAAAAGATTAATAAATTCTGTAATTTCCAAGTTTTAGCATACATTTCTCATTTACTGAATTTCTGTTACTTCCCGGAGCTCTAGCAAAGGATGCAGCAGGAATTCCCTTTTTCCAATCTATCCGTAGAATAAGAAAGTGCCAATTTGATTTTGTCAATCTGTTCATTCTCTATGTGTATTTTGTGTATTTTTATATCTATGTGTTTATATGTGTATGTGTTCATATGTCTATGTGTTTCGGTAATTGAACCCCTTCTATCCGTGAGATACAGTTAGTGAAATTAATCAGTATGCGCATCTAGAATCAATTAACCCGGAGAACACTTATTCTACGTGGAACCCGCATTTTCGTGAAATAATTTTTGCGAAACTTATAGATTTTTCAATTTTAATGCGGTTTCGGTAAACTTGTATTTTCGACTGTGTCCAGACTTCGGAAAAAAGATTATTCCTTAATAATATATTGCTCCTTCCGACTTTTAATTAATAGGTAGATTGTACGTTATTTTCATTTCATCCGCATTTCAATACGTTTTTTTTTCGACCCTAAATTTATTTTGAATTTTTATCTATTTTTGGATTTGGACTTAGTCGTTTACCTTTCCGGAGAGTGTTCTCAACCTGTCGAGTAGACAATCTTGAGTTTTCAAAATTGCATTGAATTATCTTAACAACCATGGCCGAAAACGCGCAGGCTATGCTTGACATTATGTCAAAAATGACCGAACATTTCACCTTGCAATCGGCTTATGCGAACGTGCCCTTGTTTCACGGTACCCCTTTCGAATTGCGCGGGTTTATCCAGGAGGCTGAAAATGCTCACCTTCTCGCTGCCGGAATCGCGGAAAATCGGTTCGTTCAGGGACTCTCGGCTAAGCTGAAAGGTGTGGCCCGCGAAGTGTGTGAGGGAAGTACTTTCCAAAGCATTAAGGCACTCTCAGAACATCTGAAGTCCCATTTGGGTTTGGATAAGCTTTCTACATGCCACTATCTCGCGGATTTGGGTCGCGTAAAAATGGGTCGTGACGAGAGCACCTTAGATTATGGTAGGCGAGTCAAAAAACTTGTCAAAAGTCTGAAAGCTTCGATGAACGAGAACTACACCGTGGCTGAGATCGAGACCCATATGAAATTGATCAACGACCAAGCGCGTGATCAGTTTATTCGCGGGCTTCGCGGGAGTATTGAGATTCGCGTATCTAGTGCAAATCCTAGTACTCTCGACGAAGCTATAAGTACCGCACATCAGGCACATTTGCGAGTCAAGGATATGTCCGAACGTCACGGCTGAGGGTCACGGGACCCTTCCCCTGTCCCGAGAATCCAAACTCCGAGTTTTTATCGCGCCAGCCGCGACCCCGCGGCGGAAGAAAATAGACATTTTCTCACAGCAAGATCTCATAGTCCCGCAAGAAATTCTTCGTCGGAGCAATCTGGTCGAGTTGCGTTGCTCACCAGAGAGAAAACTGGAAATTTAGAATTGCAACAACAAAAATTAATAGTGCCTTTCGAAAATGGCAGTTCAAATAAGCCTCGGTGTCCAAATTGCTGTACCGAACTTGATGGCTTTATTCCGAACATGCTCGCGAGAAATTCAAATATTCCGACAGGTCACACATTCTCCCAATCAAGTGTGAAAACCGTATCAATGTGTGCACCAGCCTCTCCTCCTAGCGACACTTGTACAAAACATTTAAACTCGATGTGCGCTCGACAGACTCAAAACCCGTCGAGCGCCAGCCTGGATTCAAAAGAATCGTGTATTGCGGCCTCGCGATTTGTGCGAGTAACATCAAAGGGAACAACACCCGCCGAAAATGTCCAGAAGTAAGATTACCTTCAAAGTCTCTGCGAGGAGGAAGTGCGGTCATAATGGTCGATTGCGGTTCTGAAGTCAGTTTGATCGAATTGGATCATCTTGAGTTGGGAACTCTTATCGACACATATGACAGCCTTATTATCACTGGTGTCACTAGTCATAGCATGGTCACGGTTGGTTCTACCCTTATTGAAGTAAATGGGCAGGAATATTTATTTCACGTGGTAGAGGAGAAATTGCCAATCGCCGCGAACGGAATCCTGGGTGCAGATTATTGCGAGGAGGACAAAACAGAAATCTCCTTTTACCACCGAACGATTGTCACCGATAGCAATCCAATGCGTCCCCTCCCATTTTTGAATCCTGGGCCCCCGAAAAGAGTCCCAGAGAGCAACAAGAAAATTACAATCGCACCTGCGTGCCTTGCACTAAAAGCGCAAGTTTTCTGCTTGTCTGCTCGGACTCGACAGGTCATACCCGTGAAAATCACTAATCCTGAGGTCAAGGAAGGTTACTTACCGTTACTTGATGCAGGAGAGGACATATTTATAGGAAACGCAGCCGTGTCAGTCGAAAATGGGTACTGTCACGTGCTTGCTATAAATACAAGCTCCGAGGATATCAATATTGAAATTGACCCCCAGGAGTTGATTCCTTACGATTTGTATGATCCTGAAGAGGAACGTATTTTAAACGACCGATCTATACCGTCTTTACCCGAAGCAGAGCGCATGAAAATTATTATGAAAAAACTAAACTTAGACAAATTTAAGACGGGTAAGCTGCGCGAGCATGTTCTTGATCTCGTTGAGGCACATCCCTCGTTATTTTATGTCCCGGGTGATGAATTTCCAAAAACTACTTTCGCGGAACATTATATTCCGACTACTGATAATGTACCGGTTAATAAACCTCAACGTCGTCATCCACTAGCCCATCGTGAAATAGCCAGAGAATGCGCAAAAAAACTAAAAGACACAGATGTGATAACCGAATCGAGTTCGCCATATAACGCGCCTGCTTTAATTATTCCCAAAAAACCAGATCAATATGGGAACAAGCAATGGCGAATGGTTATCGATTTTCGCGCATTAAACGAAAAGACCATCGGCGACGCGTATCCTTTGCCTAACATCGCGGAGATACTTGATCAATTGGGCGGCGCGAAATATTTCTCAGTCTTCGACCTGGCCGCGGGATTTTATCAAATTCCGATGAACCCCGCTGACAGGGAAAAAACGGCCTTTACAACACCGGAAGGCCACTATGAATTTCTGCGCATGCCCATGGGACTGAAGGGGGCCCCGGCCACCTTTCAGCGTCTAATGGATCGGGTTCTCATGGGATTACAAGGAACCGAGCTTTTCGTTTATCTCGATGACATTATTGTTTACGCGAAATCGCTTGAGGAACATAAAATCAAATGTGAGCGACTTTTCAAGCGTCTCGTCGACGCGGGTCTCCGATTACAGCCGGATAAATGTGTGTTTTTATCCCCTAAAGTCTGTTATCTTGGTCACATAGTATCAGAAGAGGGAGTACGACCCGATCCGCGAAAAGTTGCTGCAGTCCAAAAATTTCCCACCCCCAAGAATGAAAAGAACGTTCGTGAATTTTTGGGAATTGTGGGTTATTACCGAAATTTTATTCCTAACCTCGCGGAACGCGCTCGTCCTCTCACTTCTTTACTTAGAAAAAACGTACCTTTCCTATGGACCAACAAACAGGAAAGCAGTTTTCGCGACCTAAAGGATACCCTCTGTCATGAACCGATTCTGCAGCACCCTGACTTGCAAAAGCCATTTATACTCACGACAGACGCATCAGAGACCGCGATGGGTGCCGTATTAAGTCAGGGTAAATTGGGTGAAGATCTACCGGTCGCTTATGCTTCGCGCACAATGATTCCTGCGGAAATTAATTACAACACAACCGAGAAGGAATGTCTGTCCATAGTAACATTCGTTAAGCATTTCAGACATTTTCTTTACGGACAAAAATTTATAATAGTGACCGACCATCAGGCTCTAGTCTGGCTGTACTCCGTAAAGGATCCTTCTTCCAGATTAATGCGCTGGCGAGAAATGTTAAAAGATTTTACCTATGAGATTAAGTACAAGCCGGGTAAAATTAACAAGAACGCGGACGCTTTGTCGCGAAATCCGGTGGACGAAAGCGTGGCAAGATGCTTTCCGATAACACAGACGCCAGTGAAGAAGCGAGGTCGCGGACGGCCGCGTAAAGTCGTAACTTTCGACCCCTCGCCACCAACTTCTGTTGCACCGTTGGGTGATCCTGACATTTCTGCGCCTATTCGAGAGCAACATCGAACAACCGCCTCACAAGCTCCAGATTGCGTTGAATCATCAGCCTCATCTGCTGAGGAATCTGAAAGTGCAGTTCTGAGAAAGAAGAGAACGTTGCGTCCGCGAAAATGTACTTCCCGCTATGAAGACGATCCGGATTACGTGCTCCCACAGAAGCACAAATTGAAAACGAAGTCCAGAGATCCCCAAACTGTCAGCGGAGACGAGCGCGCTGCTGGCGGTCAATCAAGCACAGGAAAGTGCAATTATGAAATCAATGATTTCCTTCCCACATTAGTCCTTCCTGCACGTCACAGTGCCTCTGATTCCGAGTCGGAGCAAACTTTGACTGCAGATGATTTCAATGAGACTGTTGTCAGAAGCCATGAAGATGAGACCTTTACGGGATCAGATGAATCACCATCTCCTGTTCCTTCTAAATTACCGGATGCATCTTCCACGCCTGTTGCACCAAGTAAAAATGCAAATGAACCGCGCAGGAAGTCTTCCGCGGATTTCGTCCTCCCACCCCCCCTCGTTCATGCAGGAAAATCGCCAGTGATCATAGGGCTCTACGAAACTATACCCCCAATTTCAGAACCGATATACCTACCAGCCACACGCGATCTCGACCCCGTCGATTTCAAAAGTCTTGAAATCAACCCTGTAACCATGAAATCGAGCCGGGATCAATTAACGACGATACGCGACAATTACGCCCACTTCCTCTCGGCCGATATGACCTTAGACACTCCTATTTCTGAGGCTCTTATCGATTTGGACTTTGTGAACCCTGAGAAACTGCGTAAATGCGAACCAAAGCTGGGACAAGTTATTGTCTCGCAAGTGGGCAGCACGCGAACGTTTAGTATTGTTAGTAAAAACAATTATTACGAGCGATTATCTTCCATCGAGTTGGAAGACAAATTGCGTCGACTGCAGATCGCCATGGAAGACACAAAGACTAATTCGGTTCGAATTTCTAAGACTGGAGACGGCTTGGATAAACTCCCTGCAAATGCACTGCAAAAGACTATACGTAGAACATTTTCTGGAAGTAAAATAGTAGTCACTCTCTGTTCTGGAGAAATAACAACCCCTCCCATCGATCAGAGAAAGACTATTATACATGAGTTCCATTCAAGCCTTATCGGAGGTCATAAGGGATGTACCAAGACCTACAGGCGAATTCGTGAGCAATACTATTGGCCTGAAATGAAACGCGAAATAGAGGACTACATCCGGAGGTGTGTAAGTTGCCAGCAACGAAAATTGGTGCGCGTGAAGAATTGCCAACCAATGGTTATCACCGATACACTCCTGGAGGCATTCTTCAAGGTCACGATAGATACTGTAGGACTACTTCCCACAACTGCCATAAGTGTCCGTAAGTATAAGTCATCCTCACTGATTGGGGTGGAAAATATAATTATAAAATTCTACGACATTTAAACAATCTTTTTGAAATGAAAATGGACATGACTTCCGGTTATCACCTACAGAGCAATGGAGCGCTAGAGAGTAGTCATCAAATCGTAACAGCCTACTTTAAGCACTATGTAGAAGAGTATGAGGATTGGGACCGTTTGCTTCTATTCGCCATGCTCTTCTACAATACTTCAGTACATAAGGCCACTAAATTCTCGCCTTATGATGTCTTGTATGGCAAACCGGAGCGTTCTCCTACCCACTTTACACCAAGCGAAAAAACAGGGACCTACGGATGTGTCATTACTGCGCTAATAGAGCATCTTTAAAACGTTCGTGAAATTGTTAGGCGCAACATCGACAACGCAAAATCTAGGCCTGAAGCTCTTTACGATCGACGCGCTGGAGAGACCGTTTTCAATGTCGGAGATCCTGTTTTTCTGATACGGGAAAAAAAACACAAGCTAATGAGCGACTATACAGGCGAGAATATCATCGCCGATCTCCTGGGACGTAATAATGTTCTGCTGGAAGACGGACACAGCAACCGGTTTCTGAAACACTTGGACAGAATCAAATTATCGTATTTACCCCATTCTGATTCTCAAAGCAAACAAAAACTAATACGAGCGCTTAAAAATATCCTTACCTTTTTCAACCAACAAAAAAAACTGTTTTTATTTGATTCTAAAAACTCAAATAATAATTAAAAATATAAATTTAACAAATTCGCTTTAGTTATAATTTATTACGCATCACTAAAGGCGAATTTTTTTCTTACAAACAAATCATTAAATAATTTATATACTTTGAATACCTGATAACCAATAAAAATTTCTTGCGAAATTTCTATATCCTCATAGAGATTTTCTAATTCCGTTGATATTTTGAGCGCTTGAAGACGCCTTTCTTTTAGTTTCGGGAATTGGTCGAATCTCTTCCCTCCTCCTTTTACCTCAATTCGTAAATCTACGGTTCTGGTGTAAGACAGGGGAAGAGTGAAAGCGTAACAGAAGTTTCTTGAGCTCTTTTCTTCATGGAAGATTAGAAGCCCCTTTTTTTATTATCTATAAAAAATTGTATTTTGTCTAAGCGATAAAGAAAAAGTCATACGAGATTTTTTAAAGCAAAGAATGAATTAAACAATTAAAACAAAATTATACTAACTTAAACGTTTTCTGCGAATACACAGTCTCTCCCCGGTATAGGTTAAAATAATAAGCTTATAATAAATGACTATTTCATTGCTATATGCTTTTCCTGCTTTACATATAGGTATTTACAAAATCGCGAGCAAGCATGTGTGTGAGCTTTATTTATTTTTGTCCGCATTGTGCTTAGTTTTTCATTTATGTGTAAGAAAAGATAACTATAAATAACAATTTTTATCAATATATTATGTTATGCTAGCATCCAGAAACAGGACCTTTAGTTTCAATATTAGCAATTGTTTTCTTTGACCGTTTACTTTAAAATCTATTGGCGTATAATAATTTCTATAAAAATGATGAACACTAAGAAGAAGTAGGGTATCAAAGCGTTGCAAACAGTTGAAATCTGAATTATGTAACAAAGAAGAACTACTTATTGTACAACGTTTTAATGCGATTTTCTAGATAAACTTATTTTTTTTGAATTTTACGTAAAATATAATAATAATAAAATTGCAAAATGTAATTTTAGAGTCAATTAACTTTGTCTTAAATTATTTTAACTAAGTGCTTAACCAGCAAACTGACCCTTTCGCCTTGTGTATCAATCTCGAACATGTTCCAAGCATGTCAGTCCCTGCCATTCTTGTGTACCTAATATTGTCTGCGAGCGACGTTTCGTCTAAGAAAGAAGATGTTACGTCTGACAGATTTTTCAATATTTCTTTTTCCGCCCTCACACCCTCTTTATTTAATTATACCTTGCGAGAAGAGACTGTCGGCATTTGATCTCAGATCTACCTTAAACACTTAGTTTGATGATTTATACATGTAGTCTTAAGTTTCTTAGTTGCATATAATTCTGTAGTCATAATTTCGCATTTAGTTTACTACTGTCCTCTAATATTTCCAGGGATTAGGCCATGTTAAAAAGAAATCTAGTTAGTAAGTTTATAATCTATCCGAAAATAATCCCCTAGCCTAAACCTTTTCAAATAGCTCTCCTGTTTCAAGGTCTCTGAAAGCCTTAACGCACTCAAATTTTTAAATCTTTACAGCAGGGGGTTCGAAGGAGTAATAACAATCGGCATGAAAATATGGTCACAAGAGGATTTACGCTATCTCGTAAGACGGTCGCGGTCACAACCGAGCACTAATTCAAGCTGCCATTTATTGAGACCATAAAGGGCTTAAAGCAAGCTGCAACCCTGGGCCAGCCAATTTTTTCATTCTGGAAAATAACTATCGGTGATGACACCACTCTGCACCTCCCACCAGCCCTGGTGGGTCCTGTTCGAATCTCTGACTGTAATTTTTTAAAGATCCTTTCCCTGGCATCTTGGGCCTTGCTCGGGGTAAGTTGAAAGTGAAGAGGCAGAAGCAGCCCCCGCAAACAGGAAGGCCTGCTGAAAAGACAGTCGATCTTTCCTCTACAGCCTGACTAGACAGTCAGGTATCGGGCAGATTACTGGGATTCGGTTCGCGTTAGATCCTTTGTGACATAAACGACCAAAGACGCGAGTATCCCGCGGGGCGCGAAACACGAGTACGAGGTTCTTTACGTGAAGTCGAAGATCATTCGCATTAGATAAGTATAATTTTTTTTGCGCAAGTTATCTCGGTAGTTTTCAAAAGATACTTTTAACTCAAATTAAGTTCTTCGTGAGTAAACTGGCTCCCTACGACAACCTGGCATTTATCCATGGACTGTGGCATCATTTTGGTTAAATGTAAGTTCCTTCACGTTACTGTGGCGTTACTTTGCCGTTTTCTCTTCCGTATGAGTAAAATAAAGGCTTGCTACTCCCAAGCATAACTTTATTGTACTTTTTTTCTTTCCACTCTTTTATTCTTTCGCTTCATTTCAATTTTTTTGCAAAACAGTAGGACCTTCCTTCAACATAATAAGTACCCATCTCCAGAAGTATCTCAGCCGCACGGAAGACTTCTTTTAAAAACTAAATCCTTCTCGTTAATTCACTGTAAGTCATGTGATATATTCATAATGGATATCTTGCCGTACGCCCACTTAGGACGTAACAGAAAAAAAAATTGTATCAATAAGTAAATCAAAGGAAACAGAGCTAATTATTCAGAAAAAGTCCTTTCAAGATATAAAAAAGTATGGGATAAAGTAATTAATTGAATTTGATCTTTTTTTTAACAAATGAGTAAATTTTTTGTGCTCTTTTATATAACGATCTCTCTCTTGATTGTTATATAAGACCTAATTAGATTTTTGAATGTATAATAACCCGCGTGAAAATAAGCTGCATGGCTCCAGACATGGCTAATGTCCGCGAGCCACGGTTAAGCCACTCTAAACTTGTGAACATATTTAAACACTTTCAGGAGTTTCTGCTGAAGTGTGTCTAAAATAAAAATGACATTATGACAAGTTCTAAGTTTTCTAGAAATTATTTTTGTGTGTCGGGTAAAAGTTGGACAAAGCAAAAATTTACTTTTTCCGAAATAGTTTGACTTGAAATTTATGTTTGCGCACTAAATTCATGTCACACTTCCGAATGCGCAGTAGACTTATCTAGCATTACTGGTTGCGCACCAGAATCATGTCGCACTTTGGGCTGCGCAGCAGAAGTATGTGGTATATTAAATTGCGCACTTGAGTTATATAGCCCTACCGGCTGCGAAGTAGAGTTTTGTGGCATATGTCGTTGCGTACTAAAGTTGTGTTGCACATCCGGATGCGTTTAAGCCTTATGTGACATTTGCGGTTGCGCTATAGAGTTATGACGCACTTATAGCTGCGCAGTGAACTTCTGTGGCATTAAAGGTATTATTTCGGACTTTCGTCTGCGCAGTAGAAGTAGGTGGTATATCAAGTTGCTCATTAGAGTTATGTAACAAAACCGGGTGCGCATTAGATTTGTTTGGCATTTGTAGTTGAGTTCTAGATTCATGTCGCACTTCCGAACGCTCAGTAGATTTATGTGGCTCTTGTTATAGCGCCGTAGAAGTATGTGATATTAGGTTGCACACTTGAGTTATATAACACTTCCAGCTGAGCTGTGGACTTTTCTGCCATGCGTGGTTGGGTACTAAAGTTACGTTGCACTTTTGGATGCGCATTAGTCTTATATAGCATTCGTGGTTGCGCACTAGAGTTATGTCGCACTTCCAGCTGCACAGTAAACTTCGGTGACATAAAGTGAATGTGCAGTAAAATTGTACGGCCCTTCAGAGTAAGCAGTAAAGTTACGTCGCACTTAGTTACTTCTAATGCGCAGCCCAAAGTGATACGTAATACTGCGCGTCCAAAAGTGCGCTACAACTCTGGTGCGCAACCATTACTACTACAGAAGTTTACTGCGCAGCTAGACATAGCTCTATTTCGCAACTACAAATTCTGCATAAGGCTAATGCGCATCCGGAAGTGTAACATAACTTTATTACCCAACCGCAAATGCTACAAAAGTCTACTGCGCAGCTGGTAGTGATACGTAACTCTAGTGCGCAGCTAAATATACCATATACTTCTGCTGTGCAGCTAGAAATGCAACATAATACTTTTTCGCAACGACTAATGCTACATAAGTCTATTGCGCATCCGGGAGTGAGACGCAACTTTGGCCCGCAACTATTAATGCCACAGAACTTTACTGCGCAACTGTAGGTGCGTGATAGCTCATTTGCGCAACTGCAAATACCACATAAGGCTAATGCACGTCCGGAAGTGCAAAGCAACTTAAGTAGCCAACTACACATACGACAAAAGTCTACTGCGCAGCCGGTAGTCCTATATAACTCAAGTTCGCAACTAAATATAAATATAAATATAATAATAATAATAAATATAAATATATATTTAATTCTTTTTTTAATCTTCAATATTTTTTTATTTATTTATTTTATCAATTTTTATTATTTTTTATTATTCTTATTTATTTATTAATTTTTTAGTTACTTAATTCTTTAACTAATTCAAAAAAATTCAAGTTAAATTCAAAAGACTTTAAATGAACTAAAAATAAATTTAAAAAAAAATTTCAACTGCATTTATTTCAGTAAAATTGGAGTGAATTTCGAAGAATTGAAGGGAATTTAAGAGAATTTTATGAAAATTATACGAATTCAATTCAAACTTAAAATAATTCAATTGAAATGGACCAACATTTCTTGAATCCAAAAAAGTCCACTGTATTTAGATTAATGGAAGTAAATAGAAAATAGGTGAATAAAAATATAATAAAATACATAAGAATTCAAGGTGAATTTACAAGTCTTGAAATAAATTTAAAAAAGTTAAAGCAAAATAAAATCCATTAATTACAGTGTTTTTCGAGGAAATGTAAAAGAATTAAACAAAATTCGGAAATTGGTATAGATCTGAATTTTATTATGGTTAATCCTTGGATTCTTTGTTTCAATTTTTTAATAAAAAAGTCATTAAAGTGTTATTTTTATTTTGAAAAAGTGATCAAAAAGTTTTTGAGAAAAAAAATTACTAAAAGTGACTCAAGGGGGCAGATCTGTTTATAGAAAATTCGAATCAAATTCAAAATGTAAAATTTCATTCTACCTTAGAAATGTTTTTTTTATGTTTATTAAACATTATAAAAATATTGAAAGTACCTTTAATCCGTACGTTATTCGACGTTATAATATCAGGGTGCCTATAGCGACCCGGGAAATCCGGGAATTCGACTAGAATTTAGTGCACCTTGAAAAATACGGGAAAACATTGGGGATTCGTGAGCAAATCTGGGAAATATATGGTTACAAATCAAAACAAAAGCATTTATTTTATACGTCAAATTATAATTGTTCTAAAATTATACGATTCGATAGCAAAAACGCGTGACAAGTTGAACGTAATCGGTTTATTGCTAACCAATCAGAAGCTGTGAAATCCTTAACTAACCAAAACCAGGAGCAGGTGATCAATCTGTCTACTAATGCCTAAATAAAAGTCAAAGCTTTTTTCATTTTATCCAGTAAATTTTTGATAACATTATCAACCTGAGTCTTGAATTTAAAACTTTTGCAATTAAAGCTTAACACTTTTTAATATTCAAACAGTGAATAGTTTACGATAATATATAAATCCACGTTTTTATTTCTTATGCTCTAAATGGAAAAATAAATCAATAAAATTTAAGAATTATATAATTTTTAAGCAATATTAGGCTAGAAACATTAAAACTTAAATTTTTTTTAATTTATCGTTTGAAATTAAACACTTTTTTTAATTATGTGTTACATTTTTCAAATTTAAAATCGTTTGCAATCAATAACTGTTCAGTTGTTATTTATTAATTAAAATAGAAAAATTTTACCTGAAATTTTAAAACTCAGGGAATTGAAACAATTAAAACTCTTACCTGAAAAATTTTAAAAGTGCACTCTGAAATTTCAACGACTCAAGACTTTCTATTTGAAAGAATTTACTTTTAAACTGTTTAGTTTTAAATTTTTAGTTTATCATTGCTTATTTGAAATAAACAGCCAAATACTGATAAATATTTTTTAATGCCTTTTTTCAATAAAAAAATTTCAATTCGCTATGGGTTAAAAATGAAATACTAAAAACTGAAACAATACTGAAAAGTATACAATTTGAAATTTGATAAAAGAGTTTAATCATAAGCCTATCTATTTTGAATTATTTTAAAATTAAAAATAGCTTATAAAGTTTAAGTCGGATGCTCACATTTGTTTAAATACTGAATTTACTGTCGTTTTTTGGTTTTCCGGATTTTAAAAAATACTGGTCATTTCCCCGTCCAGCGGCTACCACCTTTTTAAAAGATTAGTTTCAGGGTAATTTATTTTAGTGATTGTTATACTATTTTT
>JAUELO010000274.1:5977070-5988350 GCA_032357855.1 Amphibolips quercusostensackenii | reverse complement strand
AAAAATTGTAAGTTTAAAAAAGTGTTAATAGTCAATAACAAGTTTTGTGAAACATATCTTAAAAAGTAAGTATTTTAGGTAACATAAGTTACAAGAAATGTACGAAATTCTAATATTCTTAAATTAGAACGCGTATTGAAATAAGAGACACTAGTGATATCTGCAACCGGGATTTGCTAGAATTCTAAGACTATACGAAAAACGCCCGAAGGCTTCCGAGCTGTTTCGTCTATAGCCAAATACTCGACGGATGGACCAGTCCACCGACTATACCCGGCTCATGACCTGCGAATTCTCGCCAAAAATCTTTTATCATACGTGTATTTCTAGCAAAAAAATGTTTGTAACTAGTGCAGTGTGAATTATAGCTTAAACAAATTTTAATTCGGAATTTTTTTATTTAAATTCTGAATAGCTCACACATATAAAATAACAGCTTTTAACACTTTTCAATCGAAAATGTTTAATTAAGTGCAATTAAACTGCAAAACTTCAACTTTAACACTTTTATGAATTGACCAGTTCAAAGATTTCTGATTAAAAAATATAAATCCACGCCATCGTTTTGAATGCTCTAAATTAAAACTAATCCTCCATTTTAAATCGCATTAATAAAAATGATAAAAAATTAAACATGTCTCTCTTATAACTCAATAAAAACGTTCAGAATAAAATAGTCTTCCTGTTTATAAAAACTGTAAAACACAGATTTCCTACCTTTCAGTTCTATAGGATTCTTAAAAATAAACAAATGTCTCTTTCAATTTAGCAAAATTTAAAACAAAAGTTTCCTCTTCTCCTACTCAATGATTTTTTTTTAAATTATCTTCTTTTAATTTGAAGAAGAATGAAAATAAAAAATTCTTTCCTCAAACACAATAAAAATCTTGAAAAAATCTTTTTATTGCTAATTTAACAAAAATTTAAAACCAAAATTATCTTGTTTCCAACTTAATAACAATGTTTAAAATACAACATTTTCCTGTCTTCCAATAAATAAAAATTTTAAACCAAAAAAGTTCCTTTTTCCATTGGGAAATAAATTAACCGCCAAAATTTGTTTCCTTTTATTTAAAATTATTATTTTGGAATTCAGACGTTTTTTTATACATAAATGGTTTAAAGTTAAATTATTTAAATTTTTGTTGTTTCAAATTGATAATTTTCAACTGTTATTTGACGTTATAATAAGAATTGCAACTTTAAAACTATAAAATTTTTACTCTGAAACTTCAACTATTCAAGGCTTTTTATTTCAAACAATTCAGGTTCGAATTGATTAGTTATGAATATTTTATTAATAATTGCTCATTTTAAATTCTTTTGATTAAAAATTTCTTAACTAAACGGGCTTGAAATGGTATATATTTTAGACTGAGACAATATTTAAATAGGATTTTAAATTGAAGAAAATCTTTTAATTATGAGTATAATAATAGATTTAATGCTTACACGATGATTCATTGTAATAAAAGAGTTTTTTTGGGTTTCAATCGTGTGAAAAAATACGTATTTTTTTACACGATTGAAACCCGAAGAAACTCTTTTATAAGTATAATAATTTTAACTTATTTTTGCATGGAAAATAGTTTATAAAGTTTTAATCAGACATTTTAATTTGCTTAATTATCAAGACTTTCGTTTTAAAAAGTTGAATTTTCAAGTTAAAATCTCTAGGTTGTTTAATTTTGAACATATTTAGAATCGTATTGTAATATAATCATTTAACAATTTTTAACACTCGAACTACAGTTCAGTTTTAAAAAACATAAATGATTTATATTTACAGTTGATCAAACTTAAATATTTTTTATAGCCAATTTTCAATTTTAAACGCTTTTAATTATTAATTCTATAATACTTTAAAACTAAAATTTTTAATTCTTTTAATTAAAATTTATGTTTTTGGTCCAGCGGCTACCCTGTAAATAATAAATTCAAAAAACTTCAAATAAAGATTATTGAGAAGATAATATCCAGTCAATAATTCTGTTATTTAATGAAAAATTGGTTGTAGGATTATCTTTGTCGGAACAAAGACACTGAAAAAGTCGTAATACCTCATAAGAAATAACGTTCTACGTCTCCTTGGAGAATAATTTAAATATTGAAAATTTGAAACTGTTTTGCAGCTTTTCAATTAAGGAGTTTCACATTTCCATATTTGTTATTTTATTTTATTTTAATAACTTTAAATAATGAATAATTAATCAATACTTTTTCCATCTTAATTTTAAAGCGAAATGTTCAAAATTTTTGTCTGATATAATTGCACATTTTTTAGGAGGCTCGACCGGAATATCTTTCTAAATATATTTTATTGAAAATATTAATATATTAAATATGCTCCGAATTTTGAGTACCTATAAAAATAATAAAAAAATTTATTAAAAAAATGAGGAAAAACATTTTTCTTTTAGGCTCAAGAGGGTTACAGTAAAATGTGTCAAATGCATTTTTTGTTAAGAGTTCGATTTCTTTTAGTAGTAATTGTAATTTTCCTGAAAGCTTGTACCATTAAGAAATTTCTTGTCTTTCTATAGAGTTACTTTCATAAATTAAGGAACATCGTTATTCAATTTTATATATAAAAAGTATACCGTCCCTTCATAGTTAGATATTTATAAGGACAGAGAAAAGGATAATTCATAATTAACTCGCGTAATTGTTGTATACTTATTATAGTGGTCTAGAAAACATCCTGATTTGTGCTTCTGAAATGGCTTTATCTTAAAAAAATTGTTCCTTTCAGTAATAAAATGTCCTCTTAATATTGTCAGCATTCAAAAAATATATAGGGATCTCTTAATCCCATTATTTGCAAAAAAAGTGTATGTTATTTTAATTTCAGCTGTTGATGGATTTTTTACTTTATAATACAACAGGATAAAATGCATATGTACCAAAGTAAAATAATAATTGATAGTGTTAATTAACAAAAAAATTTTCTTTAAATGAATTTGAGCGATACCTAAATATTTATTTAATAATACCAATATTCAGGGGCCACTTTGACATCAAAAGCAATAATTTGTAGGTGCTACCAATTTCTGAAATATTTATGACCAAGTAAAATATATTAAATTTACATAAAGTTTAATAACCATTACTTTTCCGATATTTTTCCGACAAAGCTTTAAATACTTAAAATCCTATTTTGATTTTAAAAGTGCGTGGGTAGGTCTTAATATTGAAAAATTAACAAAAAAAAAAGCAATTTCTTTGTCCAGGAACATTACAATATAAGGGAAAGCCTTACCCTCTAGCAGAACACGTTTTTTTGGATTACGCTGCTTTGTAGGCAAGAATGACACTATTTTTATGTATCATAGACGAGAATGCGGAATTTTTTTGTTCCTAATTGTTTTAAGAGTTAATGATACAATCAGCAAAAGTATATACTATTAAAAAATCACTGCTGAGTCAGAAACGTGATTGCTCGTTCCCAAAAGAAGTAAAAAGATGTTTAAAAAATTTTTTTATAGCTTATCAAATCACGCATTAAATGAGCCCTAATGTAATGCTTGCAATGCGTAATGTGCAGCTTTCCTACTCCTGCTTGCTACCTTAACGAATGCGAGTCCTTTCCCGATGGAGAAGTGATTAAAAGGATTTAAAAATAGTATTTAACAAAAATGTTATTGATACGGTAGAATTTTAGGTTTGGCAGGAGTCTGATAGATGTACTCTGAAGACTGAGGCTCAGAATAGCGATAACTTTATAGACAACATTTTCGTTCGTTTGGTGAAACTTGAAAAGCAAGATTTTATCGCGAAAGAGCAATTTTTATTTTTTAGGGATCTCAAATGCTCAAGCCCACTTTTAGAACAACGGTCAGTGTTTGATTTTCACTGTGGTAGTGTGTTTTATGGTGATGGGAGAACGAAAGCATCGCCTCATATGGATAATATCTGACAATTTGAACCACGATACATACGCAGTTTATGAGTATCAAAAAATCGTCATCAATTATTTGAAAACTGAGTTTAATCTCACAGAAATCGCGTAATCTGATAAGCTTTTTATGATTTTCCAAAAAAGTTTCTCGCTTCTTTTGTGAACGAGTAATCACGTTTCAAAGTCAGCAGGGATTTTTATTAGTACTTTCGCTGATCATACTGACAATTTGTTAAAAATAGTGTACGGGTATTTCAGTCCTGCTTTTTCTTCTTATCATTCCCTATTCTTTACTTTATTCTCAACAATTAAGTTATTTGCGTCCCATTTTATGATTTCCGATGCAACTTTTCTTTCGAAAACTAAAGTTATGAAATAGTTTATGAAATAATCTCACCTCTTTTAGAATTTTCTTGAATTGTTGTTCAATATTTAATGCTAATTCTTCTGCACTTTTCTTAGATTCTGCTGTAAAGTACTTCCTGATATATATAGCCCCAAAACTCCCTTTTAGACTTTCATAGGTTATTTCGCGGCAATTCTGATAGTTTAAGATATTTTGACTTTCGACTGCTTGCCAAAGGAGAAAATTAGCCAGCACCCTTTTTGAGGTTTTGTTAATTAATTTTTCGAATTTTTCGAAAAAACTAGGCACGCTTACTTTTATTATTTCATTATCACCAATCACGAACATAGATTTGAGCATTTTGTTAAAGTATTCTTTCCAGGGAATACTCGAATATTTTTTTGTAAGCTCTTTTACTGTCATTAGATTTTCCAGAGCTGTTTGATTTCGCCTTTCCTTTTCACTCAGGGTGATCTAGGGTTTTAGGATATTTTATTAAGTTCGAGTACTGACTCTAGGAAAATTTTCTCGGACTTGAATTTTCTAGTCTTTTAAATGTTGTCATTAATGACAAAGAATAATTATCAGGTAGAAATTTTATAATTTAAACTGAAGTTGAATGTTATAAAATATTTTCAGAAGAACTTCAACAAATTAAAAGAAATTTGCATCTTCCATTTATCATAGGTCTAACATAATTTAAATAATACTCACAGTGGCAAGTTTTATTTCGAAGTCAAGAACTTCCTTTAATTCTTTTTCAGCTTTGGCCTTATTTACACCACAACTTACAACCGTTTTAACCATATCATGGTAGTAGTCTGTGACAGACTTGTCATTGAACCCTTTCACTGCCGATTCGCGATCAAGATGGAGCATTGGTTGGTCGATCTAAGAAAGTATTTTTTTAAATTAAAATATTGAATTTAAATTTTAATAAGGGTTTACGCTCTGATAGTAACTACGCACATTCAAAACATTTTTCGTACTGTTTGAAAAATCTGTGACTATATTAAAGGTAAAGAGGTTATCTATAAATCCTTCTTTCCACATGCTATAAGTTGCCTGTTTCCAATCAAAATTTTGCTCTTTCCACAAGTCTCCTTCAAGCAGAGGCCAGCTACCTATATTTTTCAATTTGGTTGATAATGCTTGATGACCATTTTTTTTTATCACAACTGTAACAAAATTAGGCATTAGTTTTTTGTACAAAAAATTTTTGTTCTATAAAATGTAGGATTTTAAAATGTGCTCACTCGTGTTTATGCAGGCCTTGTAGAAGTTTTTCAATAGTGTGACGTATCTTGGTTCATTGGGTTGAACAGTCTCATCAAGATCATTCTTCAGTTGCTTCTGAAGTTTCTTTTGGAGGGAACTATATCTGTCGACACTAACATCATTTTTTGGAATGACTGCCGTTTTCAAAAAATTACCACAGGCAAATTTATAAAAGTCATCGCACGGCGCTATCTTGGGGTCGATACTCTCCCTGATTGTGGTAGCTATAAAATAAGTTTTCAATTGTAAGATCCAATTCTAGAAATGCGTTATTATAATTTCAATTTGCGAGATTCGTGTGAGCTACTCCTTCAATTTAAATACTTAAATTAATTGAATTAATTGAAATAATCAAGTTAATTGAATTAAGGTAATGAATTAAATTAATTAGTTTAATTAATTCAATAAGATAAAAGTGAGTAAACCACGATGAGAAAGCAACATTGTCGATTAGGCTAAGTATGAAACTGCTGATTTAAATCAGTGTCTACATTAGGTAGTATAAATTTATACTTATACAAGTATGACGTTCGATTTCTTTCTCTTAATTTGTTTGTCAACTAAAACTAGGAATTTCCTCTTTTCTCAAATCCGTCATTATCATTCCGTCGCCCCTGGTAATTAATTTTTGTAAATTACAGTTTAGCCACTCCAGAGTATTTTTAATTTATTTTAAATTGCTAAAAAAATTTTTTCTTCAGTGAATCGTAAAAATTTTTCATTTTTCGGTATCAGTAATACAGTTTACCAGTTAATCGTAAAAAGTGGTTATTTTCTAGAATTAATAACACAGTGAACAATGTTGAAAGTAATATAATTTTAAACAATATTAAGCAACGATTTAAACAATTATCATTTTTTTAAACAATTTTGTTCTTTATAAATTTTAAGTGCAATATTTCTAGTGTCAGACAGTTAGCAATGATTTCAATATTTAATAATTATTTATTTATGCCTTCTCATAGAAAAGGCAAAGAAAAACCTAATTTTTCCGAACCTCTTACACTATATCACTTATTATTTAGTATTTTCTTAACCAAAAACCCAAACGCAAATTTTTTTAGCATTTTTTAAGAGTAAGTTATGGATAGTTATTTTTTAGATCAAGTATGTTGAGAAAAGCAATTGATAAATAATAAGGGGCATTGTTTAGGATACAAAAATATACTAGAATTTTCTCCACCTTGTCCATAAAAAAGAGCTAGTAGTTTCAACTGTTTGAATGATTGTAAACTATCTTTCAAGAAACGTTAAATTGTTTAAATAATTGCCTAATATTCTAACTACCAAATATTTCTCCTAACATTTTCAAGCAGGTAAATAGTTCCAGTAAATACTAACTTTTCACGATTTGGTCGAAAAAAATTATGCAAATAGAAATGGTTTATATAATTACGAAATATGTTTTAAAATATATTATTTTTTACATTCATCAACTATATCATTTATCCTGAAAAAGTAACTTCTCACAAACTTTTGGCAAAAATAATTGCATAAACAAACAATTATTAGTTTACAAAATTATTCTTTAAGCATTTCATTCAAACCCCCATGTTAATTATATAAGCCTAAAAGCACGGGGTGATGTTGACAGATTAAAATAAAAAAACGGAATAATGTTTTTCAGATAAGGTACAAATTGGGGACGGCCGATTGCCAAAAATCGAAAGTGTACAATAACGCTGCTGTATTAGTAAAAGTTTACTGATTTGCAGATAATATTTCTGATTTAAATTAGAGGTATTATTCTCGCTGATTAAGACCTAGAGAGTATGAATTCATTCAGGGCTATACATATAATTATATTAAGTATGTTTTACAAATAAGATACGTGAAAAATAGAAAAGAATAGTAAGAAAAACGCGATTTAGTAGCATTGTTTAATTTATTAAAACATTAAGCTGGCAAGATCACAAACGTTGTTAATAGGCTACATCATAATGTATTTACACGACAATCATTCAGAATCAAAAAATAAGAATTGTTTGAACACTTAATTTATTTGACCCAGATTTCTTGCAATGTTCAGTTTAAAAATAGTTCTCACGTGAAAAAACCAGAAAATTTGATAAAACATAAGCATACGCACTTCACGCACATTGAGACGTTCATTCCATGTCTACCATTTTAAATAAAGCAAATTGACTAGTTTATTATTAGATTAGTAACCCAGAACACGAAAGAATAAAACAATATTTTCATTTATTGAATTTACCACAATGAGTAAAATTTTTACTTATTCTTATACCGAGAGTATTGGTTTGAAAAAGAAGAATGTGTGTACGTCTAAATGAAAAGGGTTTGAATATTTACAATATTTTCCGCATGTTTTAAAAATATTTTGATCCCCTTTAATCTGTAAGCTACTACTTCTGAATAAAAATTCAAAATTCGGAATTTCAACATTGGTACACGCTTATGACGTCTAAAATAACATTAAAAACTGGGTCTTTTTCATTGAGACATTACACATTTCGTACTACTGCAGTGCTTAAGTAAAAAAATATTCGTCCTTCTGGCAACAATCTGAGTAGTTTCATTCTTCGGAAAAATTAACATTTAACATTACATATGTAAGAATACTTATACGTACCAGCATTTTCACATTGAGGAGTTGAACACACATTTCTGTTCTATTTTTTCGTAATCGTCTCTGTTTCCAATTGTCTCTTTTCGCACTTGGTGAAAATACAAAAAAGAAAAAAGAAAATAAGGACTCGTAATCTTATCATGTTTTCTAGAATTTATAATTTTCTTTAACTTGCAATCATTAACTAACGTTTAGTATTCGGTTACCTGCTCTTTATATACAAATCTGTGTCTACAGAATCTGAAAAGTCATGATGAGTAGGTTAATAATTCACCATCATCATATAACATTGTACAATAATGTATTTGCTAACAGTAATATGTACATTAAAAGTAAAGGAACATGATCAGAAAAAACAAGAAAAAAAAAGCGTTTCAGGTAAAGATGCGGGGAATAATCTAGCCATACAAGAGAAAAAATGAAGATCGCTACATGTATCATAAAAAATTAATGATATTTTATTTAACCCTTGCTAATTTTCAGTGTTCGCCTGCCGAGATTACCCCAAATATTTTTATCTGCAACACTTATTACCTTTAATTTCTCCTGTGTGATTTTTTAAATGTAAAAATAAGTAAAAATATTTTTTTCTCAATTTTATCATTTTGTGCAATGCTATGAGGTGAAAGTAACGTTCATTTGATTTAAAATAATTTGTTGCATTCTTTTGTTCATAATAAAGACTTTTGACCTAACGAAAATATTTTTTTAACCAAAATAATTATTTTGTTACATTCAAACAAAAATCAATTCAAGTTAGAAAGCAATTTTTTTGACTGCATAGATCAAGGAAATTCTTATTAAGTGAAATACTGTAACGTGAAATATATTAAGTGCGCAATAAAATTGTGATACTCTAATTTTCAAGCGATATAACTTGCAAATACGAGATATTGGTTATTTTCTACTTATAGTTTCAATAAACCGATAGGGGCTACGCAACCGCTTTCTTTAATTTGTCATTATGCCATTGTCTATTTATTACGTTTTTTAAGTAAAATGTTTTAAATTCACGTATACAGCGCTTAATAAATGCATATACCTTGACTATTTTTGCAGAAATTTCAGTACAATTAGTCGTAAAAATTTTTATTATATAAGCCCATAATGAGCTAGAAATGAATTTGTCTTACTAAAAATTTCGTAATAGTTGCCAGCTATTTTGGATATAAATTTAAAAAGTTCGAGCATTCTTAAAATTTTGAAGACCATTTTTTTGACAATTGAAAATTCTATGTAGGGCTATTTGTAGTAGTCGGAAATTTGAACAATCAAACCTCACGAATTTTTCTAAAGAAAGAGAAATTATCCGAACTATAGAATTTACAAAATTGCAGAAAACAAACAAAAATGAACATTTTAAGGCAAAAAATGAATGATATGAAAAAATTTAAAAAAAGAAAAACGTTGCATTTCAAACACCTAACAAGTTTATCACAACAACTTTTGTCATTTTTTTTTTAAATTCAAACTTCGAATGCATAAAAAATAATGAAAAATCAAAAATTCCATTTTGCAATTAAACTATACAAGATACTAAAAAGATAGATGTACGAAAATTGTGTATAAAAAAAAGATCTACGAATTTGTAACGATTTGCAGTTTGATAGGACGCGTAGTTTTTTTTCATTTGTTAAAAACTGCATTCAAAGAAAAAAAATTAAATTTTCAGGCAAAGGACACAAAATACAATTATATAGATAGACAAAATTTGTTTACCCAAAAAAGAGCTACAGGTTTCTTATAAGTTATTCATTGATAGGATGTGTAGTTTTTGTTTTAATTATGAAAAATAACATTTACAATCGAAAAATTAAATTTTTAAAAAATTGGGACAAGTTGCAAAAAAAATCAATCAACAAACAGTATGCTTTCAAAAATATCTACAAATCAGTTAGCGATTACTTTTTGATGGGACGCATGATTTTTTTTGGTTGAGGATTTAAACATTTTGTTGAAAATTTATCTTTTTTGGTTGCAACTTCAACTACTTCGTAAAAAGTGAAACTACTTGGTCAATAGTTAACTATTTTTGATGATGATTCATCATTTCATTTTACAATCCTCGTTTTATTTACCTAACTATTTTCTTTCGTTTAAACTTTAATTATTTTCTTTAAAATTTCTTTATTTTGTTAGAAATGAACCTTTTTTTAGCATAAAATTAATATTTCTTGGTTAAAAATTCATTTTTTTGGTTCTGAATTTAAATGCAAGGTTAAAAATTTCATAAGAATGTGAAATATTCGTTTGATGATTTTAAAAATTTTATTAGAATTTAATCCTTTTTGAAAGAACATTGAATTTTATATTAAATACAAATTTCGTAATTTGTATATAAAGAATATCTATCACGGAACGCAAAGCGCGCGATTAATATATTTTAAAGCGCAAATCGCGACGACCAAATCGCGGGCCGTAAGCGCGCTTAAACTTTTCTATTTAATAATTTTTCTTTTAAAATGCGCTGATGTTTCAATCAGGCGTCTTGTAAGTACATACATAATATAATAAGTAAAATTCAATTGTCTGAATTTCCTTAAATGCTCAGGTTCAATGTGTAGGCGGTCGGTCATGACTTGGACGTAATATCCCGGCTTCAGTTTGGATATCAATTCGGTCATGACTAACCTAAGACTTGGACCACTAGGCACACATTTTTGTTTATAGGACTAATACCTGCTGTAAAATCATAAGATATTAAAAATAAAGTATTTATTAATAAAACTGACCTGCTTATCACTTTTTATTTTGTCCAAATAACGAAAAACAGAATAACCTTCACAGGCGGATGACAATTCAGCTGAACGCTCGACGATACCCGAAATCAGAAAGCAACAGTCTCAAAATGATGAATTTCCAATAGATTTTCAAAATGAGCCTGCGAAGGTCATTCCTGTTGCAAATCAAACCAACATAAATTTTTGCGTACTTTTGAGGATTATTATTTTTCTGTGATACTGGCGCTGAAGAGTATGGAAATATAAAACAAAGAGATCCAGGGATGTACTCGTATTTGTGAGGAGTACAGATTTTAAGCAGCAAGAGCTTGAACTGGATTCGATTAAACTCAGCCGTGAACACGTATAAGAATTTCAAAAACCTTTCTGATATTCATTTTTGATATATATATATATATATATATACACATATGTTTACCAAAAGGTT
>JAUELO010000274.1:5915145-5927246 GCA_032357855.1 Amphibolips quercusostensackenii | reverse complement strand
GGATTTTTGCATGAATAATTCATAAAGCATCCAACACATGTTTTGTTTGAAGGATTTGTGTGAAATCTCATTTTTAATATAGTAATAAAAAGATTGGTAATTCAGAAGCAGATAACTGACTCTCTGTAGGGTTACCTGAATTTTGTAGCCACGCTAACTTTTGAACGTTTGGACAGTCGACTCAGTCTTTGAAACGCAATATTTCATTTAAATTGTAATCCTTTTTCATAACGCAATCAATTTGAATTGCTACTCTCGGGGCAAATATCGATACTTGATGAGCGGAAACGGTGTCTATGCATCTCTTAGTGGATTTTGAGCAGCGTCCGAAGTTTTGATAAAGAACCTTTTTTTTGTGCGTTTAATGGAGAACGGGGAATATTCCATTCTCCCCTCTGAAATTGATGAATTCAGTCCAACAATTCACTTGTTATTTACTGCGATGAAACATGGCCATGGCACAGACGGACACTTTCGCTTGTTAAATGAAAAAAAGTTACCAAGAGATTATTCGGCCACCGTCGATTGCATCAGTGTCAGCGGACAGCAGCTCTTCTGAGCATTTTTCCCGTAACCGTGCCAATGATTCGTTACCAAACAAAAGTGAAGTATTTAAAAGTTGTATTGAATTTAATTAATGATAAATAAAAAACTTGAGTAATAATTTCTTGTATTTAAGATTTTTTCTTCATACCTTGGTCGAAAGTACGTATCTTCGGCATCAATTTTAAAGCAGAAAGCGTAAGATTTGTGCATTTGGTAAGATTACACGCACGCTCTCTGTAATAGCGGGAGCCAAAAAGTTTATCGTGCACACCGATACTGAGACTGCCGCTACTGCCGACAACCAGTACAGTCGCTAACCGCTGGCACTCTTGTTTTTACGTATAACCTCAAAGCTGTTTGCTTGGAATTTATCAGTGTTCTTATGTGTCAGTGAATATATGTTAAAAAGTGATAACAACTAAATAGAATTAAATTTATTTCCTTTAAAAAAGTTTGATCATATTTGGCTTTTTATATGTATTTGATACCTGTCCCCGAACAGCAGCAGTCGCTCTGCTTGTGCTTGCAAATGTCGGAGCAGGCATCAAAAACGTCCATTACAACATTTTCAAGACAGGAATGTAAGTGGCAGAGAGAGGGAGAGAAAGAAACAAAACAAAATCATAAGCTTTGTGAGTATCCGAAAGAGGCGCTGAAGTAAGGAACAAAAGTTAGACATGACCGAGGAACGGGCTGTCTGCTCCGCCTCGGGCATCATGATTGTTACCAACAATAAATTGTTCCCGAAATATTTAAATTTTAACGTGAATTTAATCTTCTTACAAATAAATAAATGCAATGAACATTTCTTTGTTATCTTTAAATCGTTTTTTATATTAAATGTACTTAAAAAGTTTTTTGAAATCTAGTGGATATTAAATTTTGATCAAGATGTTACCTGATAATAAAAAATTGAATAATAATAATATTCCTACATTCCATACTTTCTTTATACGAACCCGCAAAATCGTACTAGTTGATATAGCCAGAAGTATGTCACTGACAATTAGTGACATTTCACTAATTCACTCAGTGGAATTTCGTTACTGGTTTGATCATATATTGTCCGGATGTGGAAAGGCCTGTCATTACGTCGACGTGTGACGTCGCTTAAGATCGAACCCAAGTGGCAAGAGTCCACCTTATTCTTACGTCTCACTGGGACATAATTGTATTTACCCCGCGTGACTGTCACGCTGGGTCCTTCTAATTCATACGTTCATGAATCTAAGCCAGTTAGATGATAAACTAAAAGTAATACACGATGTACGTCAATTTCGTGAGTTGCGGCGGGAGTTTGCATTGGTTTAAATCTTGTCGTCTAGCCTGACGCTAATTTTATCCCTAAATTCTGCAATAGAAATGGTTGTTATGACTTGTTATATAAGATGCACAAATGCGGAAAAATTTGCGGAACACTGCATCATTATTATAGAGATGCCATTTGAATACAATTGTCTGTAATTGCACTGATTTTTTAATTAAAAAGACATGCGAAGAGACCAATTCTCAATACCTTGTCTGTAGTCAGTACTGTTCGATTGTTATTATTAAAATAAAACGACAACGTGAACAAAGCGAAGTGTTTTTTTTATAGACTCAATGACTATGGGTATCATTTAAAACTCCAACTGAGGTATTCTCTAGGACTAATTCATCATTTTGTGTTCCTCTTCAGCAAGCGGGGTTAATTTTGGTTGCAGCTTCTTTAGAACTAAAAATTGGTTCTAATAGATACCACAGATTTTTCTGTGATAATTATAAAGGTTATTTGTAATTATGGGTTGTTATATGAATGTGTTTCAAATACAAATAATAAATTACCAGTTATTATCCTTTTTTCACAAACAGGCAAGCGAATTTTGATATACATTTCAAAACAGTAAGATTGTCAGACACTATTCTATCTTTTCGAATTTGGAAAGTTGTAGACAATTAGGCATTAACCTCGTCGCATGTATTGATCTTATTGTGCTCTAACTTCCTTAAGTTCTTGAAAATCGTTTCTGGGCTAATTTTAGCTATTAAGATAATTTAAAAAAAATTATGTATTCAATGTTAAGTTTCGTAATATCTTTTTGTGACTTCTTGCATGGTATATACTCACAGTTTCCTATTTCCTCTTGTCTTTTACTTTGAACCCTTTGAAACTTTTCCTTGACAAGGAGCATTCCACTCTCCCCATTAAAATTTAAGTGCGGATAAACATTCACATTTCGCCGAAATATTTAGTTTATTTCTGATGCTAAATTGTTAAATGTTTATGTTCAGATTCTAAAACCAAAAAAGAGACAATTTTTTATTCTAATTATTTGAAGTTGACAATATAACTAGAAAGTGACTTATGTTGTAGTCGAATTCTCGCTGTAAAAGGTCTACATTTTAAATGTAATAATCTCGCTCTCTGATAATAAGTCTTCTTGTGAATACGTTCTTATCACTATTTGACAAATGAACATTAACAAAAAAACTTTTTCTCTAAAGTCTTGCCTTTGCTGTTCCTCTCTTAGTAATCACAAAGTGTCTAGAAAACAATTTTAATAAAGCGTTCATATTAATGAAGACTGGTCAAAAGTATTTAATTGGAAACTCACTTTATTATTGTACGACCAATAACTGATTGGTAGAGACCGTCTTTGCGTTTTTGTTTGTAAGCATCTAGGCTTACTCAGATTTGACGCAGCTTGAACCGTATGGTAATTTTTGGTCCGGTTCAATTGCTCGCTACAACATGTATCATAGAAGATGTACAATTTTGTTGATACCATCTCCCTGCAGTGCCTACACCCCCACATTTTGGTGTCCTCCATCAGTATCTAATCTCGGTTCAAAATCTTATAACCTTATTTCATATTCAATCTTTAAATTATTATTTAAATGCAAAATTAGGTTTTGCTTAAATTAAATTTTAATGAATTATGACTATTGTGTCTGTAAACGTTTTAAAATTAATCGTTCTGTGATTTTTACGTTATTAAGTACAAAATGTTTTATTAAATTGTAACGAAAATTTAGATTTTTAGTCACCCGATCTTTTGATTATGTTTTTAATTTTTCAAAGATCGTTTGAAAGTCGATTTTATTTTTTTCGACTCTTCTTTTTGCCACTTTTTTCCTTTCGCTCCCTTCCTATCTTGCTTAGCATTGTTTTACGTTCCAATCGCTGTTTCGTCCTTTCATCGTTTCCTTCTTCTCTTTCTTGTTTCTTTTCTTCTCACCTACGCCCTCCTCATATTTTTATATTGGACTTTAGTAGTTCCATTATTTTATTTTTTTCTTGTTTTTTTATGTCTTCAGTTAGTTTGAGTTTTTCTGATCTCCTTTTTTCTTGTTCCTCTGCTTCCTGTCTATACATCTTTTTAAATCCACTGATTTGTTTTTTCTTTTCCTCCCTTTTAATTTACTCTTTTTTTAACTTTTCTCCACTATATTATTCATGTGCACTATTTATAAGAAATTACTCTCCCTCTCAACCTCTCGGTGTGCATCAATTCACTCTTCTTCAGATTGTGTTGCTTTGCTTTATGTCTTCCTCTAGAATTTTGAACATCTTGTCCTTCTTCTCTACCTCCTCTTGCTATCTTTCGCGGTTCTTCTTCTCTATTATTTTTAACGCGCTATACATTTCTCTATCCATTTTTTCTTTTTTGCGCCTAATTTTTTTTTGTCCGATTCTCTTTTTCTTTTGGTGTTTTGTTTAGAGGTGGTTGTAATAACTCCACCCTCTTGTTGCAGTTGTAACAGATTGATTTAAATCTATTTTTTAGTTTTTTAATATCGTTAACGTTCCAATTGCTTAATTTTTTTTGATTTTCGTATTCTATTCACTTAGTTTTTGAACCCATAAAATTCGATTTCGCTTTTGTCATTTAGATGTTTATTTGACGCTTGAATTAATTAAAGTTCTTTACCCGTATTAAAAAAGCTAGTATAAATCCTGTCGATGTATTTCTACTTGTATTTAGCGAAAATTGTAAATCATCTACATTTTCGCCATATAATTTCTGATCTTCCTCTAAATACGCGTTTATTGCCGTTTTGATTGATCTATTGCATCTTTCAGCTGAATTCATTTACGCATGATATTTTTGAGCGTTTAGATGTTTTATTCCAATAGTTTTTGTTAGGTTTATTATTAATCCATTTATGTATTGTTTAAAGTCATCTGTGAATCAAATTGTAGATGTACCCCACTTTGAAATTGTACGTTCATGAAATTCGTTTTTTATTTTCAATGCTAATTTATTTTCAATTAAAATTATTTTTACCCATTTTGTAAACTACCACTGTCCACGGTTCTTTAATTTTTCTTTTTCATATTAAACCCATTTGATTATTTACCTTCAATTTAACATTTTGTTGAATGTCACATCCTTTTACATATTTTAATGTTTCAAAAAACATTCCAGGCCAAAAGTAATTTTTTAAAAATGTTTGCATGAATTTTTTCCATACCTAAATGACCTGCTTGTTTATTGTCGTGATTCTCAATTGAAACTTATTGTAACTCTTTTAATATTGTTAATTTTTACGTCTTGCTGTCTAAAGATAAACTTAAATTTAAAGAGTCTGGTCTATAGAAATACAACTAATTATCGCGAATTCTCTAATTTTCGTTTTTTTCTGGCTTATTTCAACATGTAACATTTCAATTTCAAACCAACTGTACTCAACTTCTTTGAAGTTTTTTTTAGTAGTTTCTTCCGAAAAAACTTTTTACTGAAGAATAACTGCTAAATATTCTTTTTCTAAAGCTAAGTATTTACGTACTGCGCCATTTCCTGCGTCGAAAACAATTTCCGAGTTTCGGCCAGGTTTGCGTCGATTTAGTCCACTGTGCGACGCCCATGCTGGCTAGTGCCAGTTTTGCGTCGCTCGAATCGCAGGGTTTAGGGAGAGGGTCAGCATGTCCCTGTATCCTCTGTGCCAGCTGGGGTGCTGGTGAGCTTGAGTCTAGTGCATCACCTGTAAAGAGGGCTTTGGACTAATCTTAGATCCACATTTCAATTTATTTTCCTCGCTCTCCCTATTCGTATTTCTCTCGGTATTATTCATTATCGGTTCCTGCATTTTAGTTAAATTTGCTTCTATCGCATACTCAATAATTGGTAGTTCTGGTAACCACCAAATATTTTTCTCATAATCCTTTTTTGAACCTGATCTTCCTATCATATCGGTACCTATTATTCTTATCGATCCGAATTCTGGTATAAGCCTGAATAATAATATTTATTCTTTCGTATGAACTATTTTAATTACCATTAATGTGTTATAATGCAAAAGGCTCAAATGTGTTTTTAAAAATATGTAATATCCCTAGAAAGATATCACGCGCCTTTATTTCATATAGTTACAGTATAAGATCAGGATTAAAACTAACTTAATGGGTATAATGCATTACAATATATAGGCTGCTCATCTAAATAAAGGAGAGAGCTGTGGCTACATTACAGCCCCCTTTTTAGATTGTTTTTAGTCTCTAAAAACTTTAAATTTTAAAGATCTAGGTGTGATCATTATTGGCACAGATACATCAGTATTGATCATTGGAACTGCCTTTTGTCGGTGTATAGTATTGGCTTTGTTTCCAGAACTACTGTGCAACAGTTACCTATTAGACGTTTCACTAGATCAATTATAGCGTTGAATAGTCCAATTTCATACATAGTTAGGAAGGTAATTATACCTAAAGGTGTATATTCTAAATATCGTAACTATTCTAGATCATTTTCTTTCTATGTTCTAACTCGGTGCTGGTTTGAAATTGTTTCTAAAATACTTTCGGCGTTTTCTAAACTAAGGTGTGCGTTTCGTCGTGTATTTGAGTCGATAATGTTTAGGAGTAAAATCATTTTGTTATTTAGTAAAGTCATGTATGGTATGTCTAGATCTATGTTAGATTCAGTTTTATTGTCCGTGTAGCATTTAGGTCGTTATTTCTAATGTTCAGTAAAATTCTTGGGAGATAATTTTACAATTTTGTGTAGTTATTATGAATGTTCCTATATTAATGGTTTGGGAGTCCATTGAGTGATTGGGGCCCTGTTGATAAGTCAAAAAGTCTAGTTGCTGTCTCTTACATACTTTAATTTCTTTAACTGATTTACATTACCTTTAAGTTTCTTAATCGATTGGCACATAGATGTACCTTCCGGTGAGAAGATATTCACGACTTAATATGATACGGGTAAAAGTCTCATCTTTTTGTTTGTAAGGAAGAGGTATAATTTTTTTAATTGTTAAAATTTTGATATCGCAATATCGCTTATTTTATAATATATGCGAAAGAGTCTTTTTTTGTTATTACATTGATATCGGCTGAGTCAATTATCTGTTGATAGTTGGTTTCTTGTGCTTTAAAGTGATATCTTGTCTCATACTGAGTCTCAAATTCTTGGATAGTTGATTTTATTACTACAGGTGTGACTATTGTTGGTTTAATCATTGCGTGTTTAACAATGTTAATTGCATTTAAAGCGGTTGACGAGTTTTCACTAATTTCGGCAATGAAGATCTCTGAGGTTGTTGTCTCATTCTGTAATATGAGTTGTTTTCAGGTTCTATTTGACGCGTTTACTAATTGCTTCATTAATTGACTTTCGATAATGATCTATGCCGTTTTAAGATAATGTCCTAAAAAGTGTGTTTGGAATATCTCTAACAAAATTAAATAGACCTCTTCTGAATCTAGTTTTTCCCATAATATTATGTTATAAAATTTTTTTAGCTTTTAATCGATTATACCTGTAAATCATACTATTAACAGTGTTTCTAACTGGGCAATCACTATCGCAATTATAGACTGAAAAGTCTTTTAATTTGTTAATGGTATACATTCTCTCGTAAGTTTTTGTGAGTTTAATTTCAATTAGCAGTGCCTATTGTTATTTATAAATAGTAGTTAATCCGAGTTCCCCCTTATATAGGTTAGTAGTCAGTGGCTTGATCCTTACTTGATCTCTGCTCAGGACTGTCGTTGTCAGTGGTACAAGGCTGACTTTCATCTAAAAAATAGGGCATGACGTTATCAATATGAATTTTCACTACCTTATATTTAGTTATGATTCTTATGTTGTTGTTATTTAGAATGTTGATTATTTTATAAGGACCTTCCCAGGAAAGATCTAGTTTATTGGTATTCGTATTGTTTTTTACCTTAACCAACTGGTCTGATTAGACAGTGTGTGATATTTTATAATTTTTTCATTGAGGTGCTTTTTTGTCCTTTCATTTTCTAAACTCATTCTTTTTTCGGCTCTGGATATATTTATCTTGTGCCTTTTCTTCTATTTTTTAATTAATTCTTGGTAAGTTACACTCGGATATAATTAGATCGTTAATGCTGAATTATGTTCTCTTCTAAAGGTGAGCTCGAAGGGCAAGGATACAGTAGTTTGATTTCTTGTTGTGTTTATTAAAAAAATTAGGAAATTTAGGTTAGTGTCCCATTCTTTGTTATTTTTTGCAATGGATGTTTTGATTAAATTCCGCAAAGTCAAATTCATTCTCTCTACGTTTCCGTTCGATTGTGGGTGAAAATCGGTCGTTTTATTATGTTGTATTTTGAGGGCTTCCTCGAACTGTTCTATTACGTCAGAAATGAATTTTTGTCCTTGGTCAGTCAGTATTGTTTTTAATGCTTAGAAGATGTAAATGTAGTGATAAATTGATTGCTCCAATATGCCTTAAATCGTTCCATTATTCAGGGGAGGAGTACTGTATATTTAGTGAATCGGTATTGTATACTCATTGCTTTTAATTGTTTCTGGTAGCGGTCCATAGATATCCATAGCTGTTTTATCGTTTGGTTCTGAAGGGATATCGGGAATTATGCTTTCCATCCGATATTCTATTCTTGTCGTCTTTCACAATTGCTTCCTTTTCTTCCTTTGCTAATTCTTTCGTGTTAACATGTATCTTTCTTTTATGTGTTCTATGTGATTATATGTATAAGTAATACTTTAAAAAACAAAAAAATTTTCTAAATGACTTTTTTTGTAAAAAAAAAAATTACTGGAGTTATAGCATTTTTAAAATGGAAAAAAGCGAAGATGAACATTGTAAGCCAAAAAACACATGATGTGAAAAGACCCATAAAAAACGTTGCATTTTGAGCATTTTATAAAATTATCATGACCACTATTTGAATTTTTTTGAAAAATTGAAAATTCTAATTTTGATTACACAAAAAAATAATGAAAAATTAAAAACTCCGTTTTGCGGACAACTTATGCACGGTACGACAAAAGATAAACCAACCGAAATTCTGCAACCGAAAAATATTTACAAATTTGTAATTATTAACTTTTTGATGCGACGCGTAATTTTCGTTCAATTCTTAAAAAACAGCATTAAAAATAGATAAATTAAATTTTAATACGAACAACACAAGCTACAAAAAAAGGAAAAAACAAAATTTTTTCATACAGAAAAGAGCTACATGTTATGATAGGATTTGTTTTGTTTTGTTTTGTTCGTAGATATAACATTGCTAATAAAAAAAATCAAATTCTTGCAAAAACGACGCAAGATGAGAATACAGATAAATAAACAAAGATTGTGCATTCAAAAAAGGTTTACAAATATGTAATAAATTTTTGTTATAAGAATACATTCAAAATAAAAAAATTAACTTTTTGAAAAAGCGACACAAGCTAAAATATAATTTGAACTAGTAACATTTGTCGCCTAAACTGTATCTACAAATTAGTTTAGAATCACTTCACGTTAGAATGCGTTTTTTTTTACATGCTCATCAAAGAAGGTATTAATTTGTGTTAAATTTAACCCCCGGCCCCCGCCTTTGTCAAATCTCCACGTTTTGCGACCTCCTAAACCCGAAAAACTTGTTTTATGTAAATTTGTTTGTTGTCTATCTTTATATTTGCATGTGCGTCTGTAGATTTACAGTTTTTTAGCACGACAACTTGCGAAAGAATTAACGTATATTGTGTTGGGTCTTAGTATACTTTTCAAATGTCCTAAAATGTAGGTGAAGCTCGTGAGCCAGTCATTTTGGATAGAAATTTAACAAATTAGAGCGTTTTCAACATTTTTTGAGACCACTTTTTTTTAATACAAAAATTCTCACAACTTTTTGAATTTTTTAAAAAAATCGAAAATTCAAATTTTGACCGCTCAAAAAATAATAAAAAATCAAAATTTCTATTTTGCGGTCAAACTATACATGATACAAAAAAAGATGATTTGACAAAAGTTGTGTATTTAAAAAAATCTACAAATCTGTTTTAATTCACAAAATTTGTTGACTCAAAAAAGCTAAATAAATTAAATTTTTGAAAAAAACAACGCAAGGTACAAAAAACAGAAATAAAAAAAAAGTGTGCGTTCAAAATAGAACTACAAATTTGTTAGCCATTACTTTTCGATAGGACGCGTGGTTTTTTTTTTTTGTTGGGGTTAAAATATCAACTATTATATTTTATTTGAGAATTAATTTTTTTTGGTTGGAACTTTAACTTCTTAGAACTTCAACTTTTCATTTTACTTAAAAATCTTTTTTTATAAATTTAACGATTTTTATCTTGTTGTTGCAAAAATTAATTTTTTTGACTGAAACTTCAATTATTCCATGTTGATGCGAAATTCCCTAAAAATTTAGAATGTTTGTTTAGTAATTTTGAAAATTTGATTAGGAAATAATCTTCATGGTTTAAATGATTTTTAAATTATATATCGAGTGCGAAGCGCGTGTGTCTGGTGGAAAATGTGTTGCTCAAGGTCAATAAAATCTTAAGTAAATTATTTCTCCTCTTCATTCAAAACTATAATAATTAAACCAAAACCATGCAACAGCGATGGTCAAACTAACTATTTGTCTATAATATTTGTTCATAAAGCATACAAAAAATACTGAATGATAAGTCTGCATCACTAAACATCACCACTTATATAATTTAAAGACGATAAAAAAAAAAACCGATGACCTTCTAACTATAAAAGGTCAAACTATGCATTAGTTTTTAAATAAGGAAACGCTTAAACTATGCATTTGTTTATATAATTCATCCATAAGATAAACAAATTATATCATACAACAAATTTTTATGATTAAATATGTTCCTGACGATTATATCAAGCAATTTCAATTGCTTAGATGATGATTTCTGGTCTTCAATTTTCAAGTGCTGTTTCAGGCTATAGCATTCTTGCGACAAGTTTTTAAAAGTGACATTTGTGTCAGAAGGAGTCACCTGGGTCAGGCCTGAGCCCATTAACCGCTTACTAGCGCGTTCTACAAAAAACTCTCTTTCTGAGAAATAATAGATGGTATTCTACGGATCATACGTATTTTCATTTTACTGCGTAAATCTTTCTATTTTTGAGGAAGAAATTCAGTATAGCGTGCTCACAATAATTACTGGTAGCCTGAATCTTTATTAAAAGATCAATACATATATTTTCATTTTATATGGTTGGAGGGTTATGGATAGAATAGTTTTTTTATTTTTGAAATTCGTGATCAAAAAAGAAAAAGAACAAAATTGTTGCCTCTTTTATTTAAGAATCATTTACAATTTATGTATTCTCTCTTAGGAATTAATTATTGTAATTAAAAATCCCCATTCTAATTGTTCAGATGGGCAGCATGAATTCGTATATGGGCAGCACGAATGTCTGCAGGTTCGAAGTGCTGGCGAAACAAACTATTCAGAGAATCATTCTCGGATATTGGAACAGTCTCATTTGCATAATTACCATTGATACGTATTTTAACTCTTCCATAACGATCATTAAGATCCGCTCTAGGGACCATGAAAGGATACAAATTTCCTGCTATCATTACTCCGATGATGTACTTGTGATCCTCATCTATTGCCACATCGTGAAAGCGTGCTATTAATTGCACAGGTAGACCTATCGCAAAAGCCTCGAAATGATGAACATTATAAACTTCGATAGGAAGTGGATGAACTGCGTCCTCGTTGTGCTGCATAAATGGTTCTGCAAATAAAAAGTATGAGCAGGAATTTAATAAGGTTTTTAAATGCTTTAAAACATTTGCATTTTTTATTAATAAGTTACCTTCTTCTTGCGTTGGTGAAATAAAATGTGATTTTATTTTATTTATTTATTTATTTACTTTATTTCGGAAGAAATTAAAAAAAGTAGTCATATTTTGAATATCACAATAACTTTGAGTTGATAAACCTTTTTTATCAATTAAGGTGTGATAGATCATACAGATCTATTCTTAGATATCAGTAGAAAAATGACAAACGAAGTTACTACTTATGTAAATTCAATATAAATTGGCGCTATCTAGTTCAATGCTTGTGTTGTTACTTGCAGGTGCAAATACACAGACACATCATGAAACAGTGGAAAAATAACAGCGAATCCGTACGACTTATCTACGAGCGTTGAAAGACCTTACTACCAATCAGAAAAGTAAAGCGAAAGTTGATTTTTAGTAGCTATTTTGTTAGCAGAAGTTTTAATTCTCCTAAGAAGCATTTTCCAGTAAAATTACTAAATCGCTAATAATAATTTAGTGCAGGGTTCTCTAAAGGTGGACCCTATATCTACTAGCG
>JAUELO010000274.1:5879015-5907389 GCA_032357855.1 Amphibolips quercusostensackenii | reverse complement strand
AAACAGAACCGAATATATATATATATATATATATATATATATATATATATATATACATATCTCTGCATTTTCATTCGGATTATTGTATGATTTTATTTAAATTATATGTATCATTGTTGCAAAATGAAGGTCAGTCAATTCGCTTTAAATCAAAAAGTATTTTCTATTCTTGCATCAACTTTGAGTAATGTTGATGAAAAAACTTTCATTAAAAAATATATTTGTTTAATATTCTGAATGACCATAACTATATTATTCTTTAATATAGTACCTAGTTAATATTATAGGTCAATCGATTCGTTTCGAATCAAGGATTTTTTTATATTTTTATACCAAATTTAACTTATATTTATAAAAGTTGTTTAACTGTAAATGAAAAGACTTTTAATTATTATAAATGTCTATAACTTCCTCACTCTTCAATACTATTTAATTATATTATAGGTCAAGAAATTAATGTCGAATCAACCAGTCTTTTCTTTTCTTTCATCAACTCTATCTATGTTCATGTAAGAAATTTTACTTTAGAAAATTAATTCGTTAAAAATGATAAAGGACCATAACTTTCTGAGTCTTCCATATAGTATTTATTAAGAATAATTGGTCAATCAATTCGTCTCGGATCAAGGATTTTTTTATTCTAACGCTTACTTTGACTTATATTTATAAAAAAAATTTTGACTGTAAACAAATGTTTTTGCTTTCTCATAAAGCAAGCTTTGTAATAGTGACATTTTCGAACATTTTTAAATTCATTTTATTGAACGCTCATCCATTAAAAAATGTCTAATACAATGTTCTAAACAAATTTCCGGATGTGTGTGTGTGTGTGTGTGTGCGTGTGCGTGTGGATATATGCGTGTGTGTCGATGCGTAGGTGCGTGTGTTGATGCCTGTGTGTGTGCGGATGTGTGTGGGCGTTTGAATGTGTGTATGTGTGTGTGTGTGTGCATGTTACACTTTTTTGTGAACACGATAGCTTTAAAACAGTTGCAGATGAATTGATAAAATTTAAAGGTCTTATATTTATCGCTTATATCTTAAAACTGACCAAAGGATTTCTAAAAATATAAATTTAATTTTTTTCCAGCACTTCATGATACTCTGAAAATCGGTTTTTTGTAGTAAAACTTTTTTCTTCAACATTATTCAAAGTTGATGCGCAAACATAAAAGATTCATTGGTTCAAAACGAATCAGTTGACCAAAATATTATTACATTCTACGAAAGAGTAAGAAAGTTATCGCTATTTATTTTATAATATAAATAGATTTTTATAGTTCAAATTTTCTTATTCTTATAATTCAAAGTTGATATGAAAATCAAAAAGATGTGTTGACTTGAGACGCATCGATTAATCTAATATATTGATACATGTTATTAAAGAGTTAGAAAGCTATAGTCATTTATATTATATTAAAAATCGATTTTCATAGTAAAAATTTTCTCATTTTCATAAAAATGAAATAACGGGTTTTTTTAGTATCATTTTTTTCATTACATAATTAAAAATTGATGCAATAACAGAAAAGATTTCTTGATTTAAGGCATATCGATGGACCTATAAGAATTCAAATCCATTTGCTAACTAGAAGCCAAGTACTCGTGGAATAATCACTATAAATAAAATGAAAACGTTTGAGATCGAATTCACAGCGAGCTTAAATATTATAAATGATCATAATTTTCTTACTCTTCAATACTATGTATTAATACCATAGGTCATTTGAATTATATTGAATGAGCGAATCTTTTCTATTCTTGCATTAACTTTATATTATGCGAATGAGCAAATTTCGACTATAAAATTTATTTTTAAATAAATAAATCATAATAACTTTCTTTATCCTCAACAAAATTAATTGATTTTGGATTAATTAATTTGTCTCGAGTTAAGGATTCTTGTTTGGTGATACATCAACTTTGAGTGATATTTTCAAAAAAAGTGTAACTGTAAACGATCGTTTTTCAAACATTATGAATGACTATGATTTTCTTTTCGATCAATATTATGGATTATTATTATAGGTCAATCAATTCATTGCGAATCAATGAGCATTTTTTATTCTTGCTCAGCATACTTTACTTCAAACTTTGTAAGTAAGGAAAGGTCTACAATAAAAACAGATTTCTTAAATAATATAAATAGCCATGAGTTTCTCAGACTTTATAAAATTGTATGAATATTATAAGTCAATCAATTCTCTTAAAGTCGAAGAATCTTTTATATTCTTTAATTAAATCTGATTTATGTAAGTGAAAAAAGTTTTACTATAAAAAGAATCCTCCTAAATTTAATTTTATCTGCAACCGTTCCCCGGTTGTTGTGTTATAAAAAAAGTATTATATTCACACAAATATATGCACACACTTGCTTAGGACAATGTATTTGAATTTTTTTTTGAATCAAGAAGAGGTCAATCAAACAAATTTAAATTTTTTCGGAATTTTTCATTACAGAGCTTTATCTATAAGTGAACAAAAATAAGAAAACAGCATTAATATAGTTTTTTTAAAGTACAACTATAATTTGATATTAACAAAATGGTTCTTACGATGATATTTCCGAATGCAGGCTACGTTTTTAAAATCGCATAAAGTTGACGTATTAATACCTGTAACAAAAATATATACCTGCAGATTATGAGGAAAAAAATTTTTCATGAAGAAGGTTTGAGCTTACAAGTTACTGGATAATAATAAGGCATGCAGTTACAGGCTGTTATTATTCGCTTTAATTTACATCCGGAAAGACACGTCTGGTAGCTGTAGTCATATGGTATCTAAAAAAGAATTTAATATTTTTTCTATTTTTAGGAGACAACAATTTATTTGTTAAATAATGTTGAATGTTATTTAATATATGAAAATTTACTTCGTCAGGAAAAACGCATTTTCTCTGGGCTTTACTCAGTGTTTTAATTTCATCAAGAGCTTCAATTACTGTGCCAGAAACAACAGCGTTTATTTCGTAGTCTGCCTGAGCAGTCAAAGTCAGAATATCAGTTTCTGGAAAATCTTTAGGTCCGTGAATAATTATAAATGCTGCTGGATAATTCATAGTTGAGCCCAAGTACAATTCAGGCTCGATGTTTAATTCAAGAGACAATCCTATGTTCACGCCAGTCCCTGGTGTTTTCTGGATTTTAAAAATATATTGAGTTTTAGTTATTTTTCACTTTTTTGAGTCTAAATTTTATAATTTGGCATGCTTTGTAAATTTTCTTGTCAGGCACAATTATGTTAAAAGCTTACAAGTAATGTCACTGACTTTCGTTTCGATAATATTTACCAGCACGTTGATACGCCCGGGACACTCTGATTCGTTTGTGCACTGAATGCTTTTCTCAAGATTATAACGATCATTAAATTTCTTACAATGTGGTAAGTTTTTTCTGAAAATATAATTTTTTTATGAAAAGGAAGTTTTTCCATTTCAATAATCAATATAAATGTCAGCTGGGTTGTCAGCAACGAATGCTAAAATTTTAAAGACGTTTTCAGTTTAAAGCGACACGGTTACAACAAATTGACAGATAAGCGTCAGGTCACGTCTTTATCCTTAATTCCTCAAAGGCTCTCTCTTATGCACTTCACTTTCCACGCATGTTTGAAATATCAAAAAACATTTTAAAGTTGTTAAAAATATGTCGAATTTTAATAAACATCAACTGTGACGCTGAACGGCTCAATGACATTTACTTGCTCCGAAAATGCTCTGAACTACGGTGCTTACAACTCTCGTATCATCCCTACCACTGCATGCATCGCATCGGCAACCGGATTGGTTCAGCTTTGGCGCGCATATTTGAAATTAATAAATGCAAAAAGCAATTGTACACAGCAAATAATAAGAGTAAGGCTATTAACAAGAATTCCATGCTTACAAGAAAGACTTGTAAAGTAAAATTTGAATTATCTATTAGATTTTCTCCTTAAAAATAAATGATCGATTTAATTTTTAAGAAAGGAATATCTGTTTTACCTTAAATATGGATTTACAATAATTCCTAATATTTTCATGCACTTCACATTCAATATTTGTCGTGAACATTTGACTTACACATTTGATCATTTCAAATAAGCAGGCTAACGGTAACTAATCAGGTTGGCTTTCCGCGGCTAGTCACTAGCTCTTCCGTAGATGGTCTAAATGAGTGAAAACGAGATGGTCGTATTGACAATCCCGAAAGGATACCTAGGTTATCACTCATAGTGAGTCTGGCCTTCTTTTAACAGTCAGACTAGCCCTAAAATAAGAGTCTCTTGGACTATGTAGAAAAAATTCTAAAAAGCTCTTCAGACCATTTAGAAGAACGGACTCGCACTCTAAATTTTGACCTTCTAGCTTTGACCATCCATTTTTCTCCGTGTCCAGTATAATGAACTTAAACGAAATTAGATAGCGCTGACTCTCCGTTTTGTGTTAACCTTAACCGGCAGAGTTAATTTTTATTGCAGCTAATAATAGTTGAATACATTGTTTTCAAAGTAAATGAAAAGTTACCAGCAGGTTCTAGAAAAACACAGAAACATAAAAAATAACATCAAAGATTCTTAAACGTATCGTAAATGTTCCATGAGAGGTATGCCCATATATGCTCTGAAGTTGAATTATTAATGCAACTGCACACGAATAACGTTTGGTGACGTGAAGAACGTGTGATACAGAAGATTTATACGATCCTTTTTTAATATTGGTATAGTCACGTTAGCAATTTCACCATCTATGCGAATTTTTATTCTTCCATTATATCTTTCATCACGAGCAGCTATGGTAGGATCAACAAATGCAATCAAAAAACTTTTTCGTATCATTCCAAGGATGTCTCTACGATCATCATCTAAACCTACATAATAGAAGCCTGGTAATAATTCGCGATTACGATGTGTAAATAGGTCGCCTTGCCGGAAATGAACATTATATAGTTGAATAGGAAAAGGATGAACTGCGTTCTCTTTAATCGGCCAAGCTAATACTGCAAACACAAAAGTTGAAATAGGAAATTAATTCATCATAATGAATCATACCTTTTATTTTACAAAAAGATTCAATTGATGCATCAGAAATGACAAGTTTAATATTAGAATGCAGAGGTTTAGGTTTGTTCTATCATATATAAAGCTCTCCATTTTGAAAGGTGTCTCTCACTGAACAAATTCAATTTTCTAGATATTATTGGATGTTATAGCATGGAATGGACTAGAATTACGTTTTCAATAACAGCATATTTTTAAGGTAGATTATTTTGTTGGCGATGATGCCGATAAAATGGATTATATGTAAAAATAATCATTAGTTTTCTATTAGAAAGCACTTCAGGTCTGATCACGTCATCTTGGTGGTTGAAGAGATTATTTTTGAAGTGAGTCACGTGAAGTAAAATAGATAATGTACGTAAATAATTCCTAGCTCTTCATCTGGAAGTAATAAAGTGCCGAAACGTCAAGTCAGTGCAGGTGACGTAACCCATTTACAAGCTTCACAATACTAACTTCTTATTGCTCCAAGAAACTAAAAAACCTCTTCTATAACACATGCTTTCAAAGATTTCAAACAGAAAATACACCAAAAAAGTGAATGGCTGAAATTGCTACTCTATCGAGCATCATTTAAACTCTGGACACATTTTTCCTAGAATTAAGTAAATTTCACAATTTCACATTGCAACATGTGTAAGGAATGTAGCAAACAAGGATATTTGTAGTTGTGATATTTGATAAATTCTAGGAAAAATGCGTTCAGAGTTCAATGGCAAATTCAGCAATTTACTTTTTTCCGTGTAAATGTACTGTAATCAAAAATGCACTTTATCTCATAGAAACTATTATTTTTACCAATAAGATCAGGGAAAACGGCTGCGATGAAACAAAGAATATTAATGATGATCCTCATTTTCTTAAACTATAAAGAACATCGATAAAAACATAACTAGTGAATATTCTTCTGCAGATTCCTGCTTGTAATAGACTGATGGCAACCTGATTATACATTAAAAATTATTTCTGTTAAAATAATCTCTGTGTTCGACTCTGAAGTAGCAAATATACTTTAGATTTATGGTATTTTTAGGTACAATTCAAATGGAGAATAAAAGAACTTATGACGCAATAGAAATATCGGTATTATTTAGAAACGTGATAAAGTTTTATCTTTCGATAAAAAAGTAGATATGTACATTTATTTACGTAATATGAATTTATTAATAGGGCGAATAGCGCATTTAAAAAAGAATACAGAATGATGAAGTGCAATAATTTAATATAAAGTCATTTCTGTATTATAAAAGGTAAGATTAAATGAAATTGTTTTTAAAATAATTTTTTTGTATACAGAATGATCTCTTTTGGGCACAATACCGCTTAGTCTTTGAAATCTTGACTCATTCTCATCCCACTCGAGAGTAGAATGTACTCAGCGTGTCATAAGGCCACAAAACATTTATATTCTTGACCCATTCATACTCCACCGTATATTGTAATGTTTATTCATTTATTTATTTAGTAAATCAACGAGCTATTGCCCTTTCATACAGAAAGAATGGTAAACATAGGAAAATATAAAAATAGCTTAAACTGATACAGATTAATATTGGCCGCGTTGTTGACAGAAGTATAGAGCTAGTCATAAAGATAGGATTTAATGTAGTAAAAATATAAGTAGAGTTAATCAGACTAAATGCTCTACTGGTCGTAAACTAGTTATATAAAGTCAATTATACATAATATTATGCCGCACTATTGTCAATTAGACTTAGAATTCTCCGCAGATCTAGTCAAAAGTTAAACTAAGAACTATTAAAAAAGTCTATCGAGTTAGATGATAAGTTCGGCTTATTACATAATCTGGCAATAACTGACTTAAGACCGTAGTTTGTCTGATGGTAAAGTGTTTTAAAAAGCATCTTTTTACGAAAGTTTTTAGAAGGCGCATGTAAAGTGATCTCAGCCAACAACGTCGGTTAATCAATGTTGTTATTGAGGATGTTGTGAAAAAAACATAGATCGGCAAATTCGAATCTAATAATAATCTTAGTTACGTTAAGTAGTGATTAAATCGCACTATAATCATGGTCAAATCTACTCATTGGCATTCCTAATTGTCTCGCTGCAGAACGCAAAAAACGCTTCTGAACTCTTTCCAACCTAATTTTGCCAATCATGTAATTCGGAGACCAAATGACCGACGAATACATAAGATGAGGTCTGACCAGCAAAAAATATAAAACCTTTAGTGTGATCACAATATGGAATTCAGAAGCGTTTCTTGAGACAAACCCCAGAGATCTGATTGCTTTGTTGACTGCATGAGTGATTTGATCTTCGTAAGATAAATTCTCTTCAAGGTGAATTCCCAGGTGTATCACCCGAGATACCCTCTGTAATTTACACCCAGCAATAGAGTAGAGATGTTTTAAACTAGTTTTCTTTCTAGTGAGGGATGTTATCAAGCATTTCTTAATATTGAACAACATCCCATTCGCACTACACTAAGCTTGAAGACGATTCAAATCGTCCTGCAAGTCAATGCAGTCCGACTGGGAATGTATTTCTTTATAATGTTTAAAATCATCTGCGAGCAGTAAAAAGAAACACACTTTAACTACTGTGCGCACGTCGTTAATGTGTAATAGAAACATCAGAGGCGAAGGTGAGAGCCCTGGGGTACACCAGAAGGAGCATAAAACGCTTCCGAATAATAAGAATTTACTCTTACCGTTTATAATCTATTACTGAGATGACTCTTAAACCAATAAAGCATATTATTCGCAATGCCTAATGCTCTAAACTTTGTCACAAGGATAGTGTGCTCAACTTTATCGAAGGCCTTGGAAAAGTCCGTATATACGGCATCTATTTGGGCACCAGCTTCTACTTTGTTAGTAAAAAAATTTGTGTATACACTGAGATTTATTATTGTTGACCTCCCCTTCTGAACCCGTGCTGCTCCTCCATGAAAATATTAGATAAAGCTACAGCTAAATTTTCATGGATAATGCTTTCAAATACTTTGGCGATCGCGCTTAATATTGTCACTGGTCTGTAATTTTTTATGTCATTGCGATTTCCATTTTATAAATTGGTACAATAATACCACTTTTCCGTAATGCTGGAACTCAACCTTCATTGATGGATTTGTTAAAAATGAGATACAGTGGATCAATCAGAGAGGAGCGGCATGCCCTCAGGAGGGAGGCAGGTATACCATCTGGGCACATATACCATATGGTTCTCTAGGGGTCACAAGACTGCTAATTATTCGAAATATTGATCCTTTCATTTTCTGGTATATTTTCGGCTTTCAGAGAATAACCGCTTAAAAGTTTATTAAGTTTCGCGTCATAATCATAATTTGTGAAATAAATAGTAATTTTCCTATTTTGGCTATTTCCAAAATATATTCATCAGATATTATTTTGCCAAAATTATAAAACTGATGTCAAGGCATCGTGAGCAATGTAAAAATCAAAATTTTTTACGCTTCAAACGTAAAAAAAGAACAAGAAATTCGTGACTTATTATGTCAATAGTCAGGATAAAAGATTAAAAAAAGCCGCGACGTTTTTCAAATTAGCAAACACGATAACTCAAATTCCATCAAACCAATTAGCTTGCTCTTCTGCATTAAACCAGTTAACGTGTGTTATTTCTTAGTAAATCACTTCAAACGAAAGAAAATTAAAAATTATTTTGTTTAGCAAAAACGAGCGAATTTCAGGGGCGAAAATGACATGCTCCGCCTCTTGTCATCATCACTCATTTCTAGCCTTCTTCACCGGACGACCCCCTTAAGAGTTAGTGATGAAATTTCAGTTGAAACTTTTCGCCAACATTTTGCTACCCAAGGAAATTTTTTAAAATCTTAAGCACCGCAAAAGAAATTTGACATTTTCTTTTTTATATTATTTTCAGTATTATTAAAAATAGTGATAGCTGTAATATAACCTCTTATTCGTTGACATTATACTGAAAGCGGACTACACGCAAATATTTCTACCGTACCAATATGAAAAATTTGCTCTATCGACCGTATTGAGAATAATAATATTTTATAGTTTTTTGTATGTAGTCCAGAAGGTAAACGGCTGTTCTACATTATGAATCATTTTTCAACAAAACTTATGATACGTGTACCACTAAAGCGTCTGTAAACTATTATCTTCGTCGCGCTTGCCCCCTGGAGAGGCTTCAATTATTTATGACTTTCACTATATTTTAGACTTATATTACGTTTAATTATCAAGATTACATGATGTGATATTTTTTTTTCATTAAAATATCCAATTTTCATACTGTAGGTATTGCCAGTAATGTTGAAAACTTTATATTTCTGCCACCGAATCTCCCATTCTTTTGTTGTTAAAGCTCTTTTCTCCATAATTTTTCTTTTTCAGCGTCAGTCAAATTTTTAATATAAATCTAAAATATTTTAATGTGGCCTCTAAATAAAAAACAATTTTCTAGTCCTTTTTTGGTTATCAAAAATTGTTCATGTCATTAATCACGCTCATTTTAATTAAAAAAAGTATAAAGAATCTGTGGCATCCGCTGAAAGCCTACTTAATGCTTATCATTACCAACAAAAAATTAATTATTGATTTTTCAACTTGAAAATTTTTGAAGACGAAAAAAGGTCGTGGCTACGTGTACCGAAATTTTGGTAAATAGACGGATTTTCCGGTACAAAATAGAGGAGTAGAAAAATTAGCTATTTGTACAAAAATTTTGGTAAAAATAGCCGGATTCTTCTGGTAGATGTAGACACTCCTTTTGAGGAAATTCAAATTTATTTTCCCCCTCCTTGTTTTTGAAGCAATAACGTTTTACTTTCAAGGCTTCAAGAATCAATCTGTTTCACAATTAAGTATTCAAAATTATAATTAATAAATAAATATAATAAAAATTTTTTAAATGATAAACATGATTAACATTTATTATTTATTAAATCTTTATGCAATTGAATATTGTAAAAAAAAAATTAATAGGTCAATATTTATTCCGTGCACAACATAAAAAGCATTAAACAATTATTACTATTGAAACATTTAAATAAATTTTCCTTCATATTTATTTTTGAATTTTGTTTCTGAAAATTTAAATTATCAATGACCGTTTATACCTATTTTCAAAAAAATTATTAAGTCAATATATAATCTGTGTACAACATAAAAAGCATTAAACAATTATTTTCATTGAAACATTCAGATAAATTTTCCTTCATATTTTTTCTAAAATTTTATTTCTCAAAATTTGAATGATCAGTAACCGTTTATACTAATTTTTCAAAAAATTAATAAGTCAATATTCAATCCGTACACAACATAAAAAGCATTAAACAATTCTTTTTATTGAAACATACAAATAAATTATCCATTATTTTTTTTTAAATTTTATTTCTGAAAATTTAAATTATCAATAACCATTTATACTAATTTCCCAAAAAATAAAAACATAATACTAAGATGTCTTTTTGAAAATTGAATTCGGATATTCATTTGAGCATTAATCTCTAAATCAAACATTGAAATAACTTTTACTTGACCTTTTTTTTTAAATTTTTACTTTCATTTCTAAGAATGTGATTTATTAGTACCTTTTTATACTAGCTTTACAAAGAATTAAAACATATTTATATAAAATTTAAAAATTAAATTCAGATACACATTTCACAACATCAGACATGTTTGAAAAATTATATATAAGTAGAATAGAAGTACATATTTTAAATATAAATAAGCCTTTATTATACAAATTGTATACAATACTGAATTACACAACGTGCCAGCAATTAATCAATTTATGTCACTTAATTTTATGAAAACTAAATTTTAATTTTTATTTAATGTGATATTCTGATTTATAAATATTACATTTATTGATAAGATCTTTATATGATTCTGGAAAATTTTAGTTTTAAAAGAATAAATTAATAATAATATAATAATATTAAATATTGATAATAAAATAATGTTTAACATTAATTTTATTGAAACATTCAAATAATTTTCAATTTATATAATTAAAAGAATTTCTAATTCCATTTCTAAAAATTTACAAAAAAATTAAATTCAGATAATCATTTCGCAACATCGCAAACATTAAAAAAATTATATAATTTTAATGAAATATTCAATTACATAACCTTAAAGTGAAAAATGAATTTATATTACTTAATAGAAAACGATTGAAACTCAATCATTATGTGATTCAATATTATGAAAAAAAATTATTTAGCTAATAATTAAGTAATCAGTTCAGACAATAACTAGCATTAAATAATTATCTCCATTCAAGCATTCAAATAATTTTTACCTAATAGTTTTTTGTAAATTTGAATTATTAATAACCTTTTAAACTTATTCCAGATATAATAAAAACATATGTACATAAAATTTTGAAAATTAAATCCACTTATTTCACAACATCAAAAAAATTAAAAAAATGATGTAACTGGAATAGGGGTATTTTAAATATGAATACATTTTCATTAAACAAATTATAATCAATATTCAATTATATAAGCTTAAAATATCACAAACATTTTAAAAATTATATAATTGTAATAGAGGGTTTTTAAATAAAAAAAATTTTATTATACAAATAATAGGCAATATTCAATGACAGAATCTTAAGGTGAATATCCGATTTACGTTCAGCATAAAAAAACATGAAAAATTATTTTCATAGGAATATTCAAATATTTTTCACATTATATTTTTTCTCAAGTTGAAATTGCATTTTGATACATTTAATTTATTAATTACCTTTAAAGATAATTCCAAAAAAATTGAAGTACATGTACATATTAATCAAGTAATTTTTACTTTAATTTTTCTGAAAATTTAAATTAATAATAACCTTTTAAACGTATTTCATAAAAAAGCAAAATATATGTGAATATAATTTACAATGCAGAATTCTAATACTTATTTCACAACATTACAAAAATTTACAAAAATTATATAATTGGAATAGAATCCGAATCCGGTGTCCGTTTGACACCATCAAGTCAGTATCAAGGTCAGTTCAAGGTCAAACCTACACAATTTATTGCTAACCAACCAAATCAGGGTACCTTTAGGTTTAAGTGGTCGCTGAATTCGAATCCAGCCTTTGCTTGACCCCATGATATCACGATAAAGGTCAGTTCAAAGTGAAACCTACAGAATCGGTCGTTAACAGATTACACTCCGTACAAATAGGTTTTTGGGGTCACTGAATTTTAATTCCGCGTCCGCTTTATCTAATGAAGTCACAAACAAGGTGAGTTCTTCGTCAAGCATACTATATACCAAACCGTCAAATTTTTAACCAACAACCTCAAACGCAAAATACATAAGACCACAAACCTCGAGCTTACAACCCTCAAGCCCCAAACCCCTGAGCCTATAAACCTTAAGCCTACAAACCTGAAGCCCACACACCCTAAGCCCGCAAAAATTAATTCTACAAATCTCAAGCCCACACACCTAAAGCCCACAAACCTTAAGTCTACAAATTACAAGCCAACAAACTTCAAGCCTACAAACTCCAAGCCTGCACACTCCAAGTTCACAAACTCCAAGCTTACAAACCATAAATCTACAAATCCTAATCTCACAAACCTCATGTCTATTAATGTCAAACTCACAAACTTACAACCCCTACTAACCCACAAATCAACAAAACCACAGATCCACAAACCCACACACTTGCAAATTCAGGGTCATTTAATGATACAAATAAACATTTAGTTTATTCAATAAAAGTGCTTCTACCACCATTACATATAAAACTTGGCTCAGCGAAGCAATTTCTTAAGGCAATGAGAAAAACAGAAAGTAATGTTTATAAGTATGTTTTTGAGAAGTTTCGTAAACTTTCCGATGCTAAAATAAAAGAGGTAGTACTTGTCGGTTCGCAAATTAGAGCTCTGCTAAACGATAATGAATTTTAGCAAAGAATGACAAGTGATCAAAAAGAAGCATGGCAAAGCTTTAAAGAAGTTTGCTCCAACTTTTTAGCAAATCAAAAACACCCTAGCTACAAAGAAATAGTTGCTAAAATGATTGAAAATTTTGAAAAGTTAGGGTGTTTGAGAAATTCAAAGATCCATTTTATGGATTCTCATATCAATTGGTTCCCTGAGAATTTAGGTTATATGAGTGAAGAGCAGAGAGAGAGGTTCCATCAGGACTTTAGAGACGTAGCGAATAGATATCAAGTGTATAGGATACTCACATGATGTCTGACTATTGCTGGTGCCTAAAAAGGGATATGAAGACGGTTCATAAAAGAAAGAGTTTTTGAAGATCATTTGAGTGAAAAAAGACGCGTTTTCAAGAAAAAATAAGTCGTTTCAAGCAATCATCACATTTTGATTTATATGTAGCTTCATACTTTATACATCACATAAACCTAGCGTTGGCGCCCCCGTTTCTATAACGGGTAAGTCCTGAAAGAAGTGGTACCTCCACTTGGTTCACAATAGGTAACGCAAAAACCACTTCAACTGAATTAAAAGCGTTTATCACGCTGTATTGAGCAAGTTCAAATTTAATTTATTCAAAAAGTATCTAAAGCTATAGGACTTTTAAATGACAAGGTTACAAATTCTAAACAGGACATAACCTACATAAAACTCTTTAGGTTTTTCCAAATTTGACCATTAAAATATCTTAAAGTTTATCACAAGATCTCCACTTTAACCTGAAGGTACCCTCATTCAGTTGGTTAGCGATAAATTTTGTAGATTTGACCTTGAACTGATTTTGATAGTGACCTGACAGCTTTAAACGGACACCGAATTAGAATTTAGCGACTACTTAAAGCTAAAGGTCCCCTTCTTTAGTTGGTGAGCGATGAATTTGGTAGGTTTGACCTTGAAATAACATTGATACTGATCTGATGGCGTCAAACTGACACCGGATTCAGATTCAGCGACCTCAAAGACATAAGGAACACCTAGTGTTTCTTATGTTGCAGGCCTAGAAGGTTTGTGGTCCTATGTAATTAACTCATCTATTTACAACATAAAAGCTGGCGCCACGAACTTAACAATTTTGACATCATGGAGTATAGACTGTGCTCCAGTAATAGAATCAGAAACATTGAACTCGATTCATACTATAGTGAATCACTACAACCATGTAGTCGATTCCTACTATTCCACAATCTTACACAAGATGAAGGTTACCTCTTTTCATATGAAAAAAAGATAAGTGTCAAAGAATGGCTCTCTTTGACGACGAAGGTATGGATCTCGGGACAGTGAATAAGGACAGGATAAGGTTATTAGGGTAGAATCAGTCGAAGGTTTACAGAGAATGTTAAGTAGGCTGAATATCAGCATAAGGAACTTCGGCATTGGTATTTAAATAGAAGTTTTAGCGAAGTTAGAAGAATTATTCTAAGCTTTTCTACTACAGCACATTAACATCTGTTCCAAGTGCAACGATAGTGATCAAGTTGAGTAGAACAAAGAATTGGTAATAAACACAAATAAAATATTGTTTTTGCTTACAAAACTTTTCTGAAAAAAGAAAAATGGATTATATGTAATTGTATTGTAATTATATGTGAAAGTAATTATCATTTTACTATTTGAAAGCAATACAGTCTAATCACGTTATCTTGGTTGTTGAGAAGATTATTTTTCAAATGAGTAAAGTAAAGTACAATAGATAAGGAACGTAAATGATTCTTATTTATCCATCTGGAAGTAATAAAGTGCCAGCATGTCAAGTTAGCGGAGGTGACGTAACCTATTTACAAGTTTGACAATACAGCCTTCTAATTGTTTAAAAAAAAACTTGAAAATGGTACGCAATTGAGTTCATTCAAAAAAGCTTTTATATTTTTCATGCTAGGAATGATTTCAAACAGAAAATGATTTTACTGTCGTTGAAAATGCATCCAAGTGCCCTCGTATTGACATTTATGAAAACTAACTTATTTTAAAAAAATTTTGCAATTCAAGTCGCTTTTTTAATTTATAAATTTTGATCACAAATTCCTTTTCTTTTCTGCGAAAACTTTGTACTGACTTTCGCACAAATCTACCAAGTCAATAAATTTTTCAAGGTTCGAGTTAAAATTGGAAATTGTTGAATTTTTTATTAAATTAGTGGGTTGCATTGAAAGCTAGCATGAGAAGATTTTTCAAGTAACAGAACACGAATTTTAGGTAAAAATTAAAAAAATTGCCTAGAATTTCGGAAATTTTTTAAATTAGCATATTTCCATAATACTCAGTACGAAGGGTTTTTCCGAGTTTCAGCATACAAATTTGGGGTAAACATTCGCATTGTGAGAATTTTCAAATTTTTACATCAAATTCGTGTCCTGTTACTTAAAAACCCCCCTTGTACTGAATTTCATAGAAATATCATTATTTTACTCAAATTGGAAAAAATTATGGTAGGTTTTTTAAATTTGTAAATTTTGAACTCAACTTCATGGTCTGTGACTTGAAAAACTTCCTTGTACTGACTGTCATACAAATCTTTAAGATTGATAAAATTTCTAAAATTTATGTCAAGTTTTACATTTTTGAAATTTGAACTCATAATTGTAATCGACAATTGATAAATAAATTAATTCCGTTTTGTTTCCGGTTGCATGTTAGCCTCAAAACGTTCCGTATCTGCAGTTACCATTAACATTACTGCGCACCCATAAGAGTTAATCCATGCGCCTCTATTGCGCAGATTGCTACATTGCCGTATTAAACATTTATAAGCACCTTCTTACCTTACTGCGCAGCCATGAATGACGCGTAACTGTACTGCGCATCCTTGAGTGTCATACAACTCTACTACGCAGATGCAAGTGCAATGCAACTGTACTGCGCATCTTTTAGCGCCTCTTATATTACTGCGCAGATATAAATGCCGCGTGACTGTACTGCGTATCTGTAAGTACCGTCTAACTCTACTGCACAGCTGTAAGTGCCGTGTTACTTTATTGCGCAGGCATATGTGCCATTAAACTCTGATGCGCATATTTAAGTACTGTGTAATTTTACAGCTTATATAAAAGTAACATTTTACTGCAATGCGCAACTACAGATGCCGTGTAACTGTACGTCGCATCCCTGAGTGCCATGTAACTGCACTGCACAGCTGTTCATGCCATGCAACTCAACTGCGCAGCTGTAAGTGCTAAGAAATTTTACTTTGCAGTTATCTGTGCCATTAAACTCTGATGCGCATTCGCAAATGCCGTGTAATTTCACTGCGCAGAATTATGTGCAGTATCACTCTTGTGCGCATCTTCAGTTCCCGTCGAAATCTTTAGCGCAATCTCAAGATAACTCAATGATTGCAATACCATTAATCAACTGCTCCTTCTCTTTCAATTCGCCTTTGTATTGAATGAAAATATTAGGTTGAATCCGATATTAAAAGGTTTCGTAAGGGACTAGGTTTAGACCCCGACTCTTGAGAAATTAAAGGGTCCAGTCCGAACCCAAACCCATTAGGAACCTTTTAAGCTCGAGTCCAACCTAAAAGGTTCCAAATCCTGGCTTGTGAAATAACCTCATTGGTCAAAACTATTCTTCTATTCTTCTAATCTACCACAATGTCCTCCATGAGACTGCGCCCTAACTTCAAAAACCATGGCGACTTTCAAACCTTGTATCTGCTGTCAATTTTATTTTGGGAAATAAAGTGGGTTCAGCCGACAGTTCGGTGATTAATTTGCTAATCAATGTAAATTATTATATTTTTGGAGTGCGTTGTATCAGGCCCTCCAAGCCTTTATGCATTTGCTTGTTACAAAGTTTTGGTGCCTTCGGGTACAAAGTACCAATACACGTCCGACGATGGTGCCACATTTTCCTTTAACACAGCCAAGTCTTCCGTCAATGATGAGACGCCCACATTCATCGAACGTTTGTGTGCGCCTCATCATTAACCATAGACTTATCTGTGTTGGGAGAAAATGTAGCGCCATCGGCGGACGTGTACTGGTACTTCTTACCTAAAGCCACCAAAACTTTGTAACAGGCAAATGAATGGATGCTTGAAGGGCCTGCGTTGTACAAGGAAATATATAAAAATTCTATATTCATAGCCACTTCTTCAGAGGTATAGTCAAGAAGTGGCACTTCGCAGTCGTTACCCTATTTCAGGGTAAACTTAGGTTTACTTTACCTACTTATCAATTGCCTAGCTCGATCTTCCTTTGGAATCGATTTAGAGGGCTTGTGACAAAGACAATGCATCGTACGCATCCCCAGATCGCGAATAGAGGGTCACTGTACCAAGGTCCACAGACGGTCACGTGTGAAAAAGCCTGACGCTGAGAGTATAATACCAGCATTTTCACTGTTGGCAGATGCTTAATATTGCACATGCGCATATGCCAGAAACGCGCTCCTGCACGTTTCGCAACAGCCCCAACCGCTGCAAAAACAAGCCACAGACGAGAAAGATGAAGGGCAATTAGGGTCAAACGCGAAAAGCAGGCACCAACTAAAATAAGTACATTTTTAAAATAACAAAGAACAGAAGTTTCAAGTGACCTAAAAATATTACATTATACCAATTGCTTTTCAAATCAGGCAAAATTTTAAAAAAAGTCTAGGCCATCGTGCTGGAATGTTTTTTTATTTGGATATACCATTCTAGAGTGAAAATAAAGGGAAAAGATTTAGATGCATTTTTAAAAAAAAATTAGGGTTCAGGCTATCACCGTTCGAAAGAAACGTGTCAGATAAGTTGTCTCATTTTACAGAGTTGCCAATTTGACGGCTTACACGTACTTGAAGCAAATCATTGTACTGTATCTAGTATTTTATTGTACGACAATCTTCAATATCTGCAAACTTCACATTATTTACGAAGTTTATTATTTCCTTAGTGTTAACAGTACTCAATTCTTTGGATTCTTGAGCAGGTTTTAATCACATGCGCAACTCCCCTCTACTATGTCACATGAAACAGCTCTGAGCTCTCCTGCGTATCGTGCTCCGTGCTGTTTTCATTTAATGTTAGACCTCTGCGGAGTCACATGTATGCTACCTATACTCTAGGACTAGAACTCATTCCTACTGAACCCTAATTCATGAGCGCTGATTGTGATCTATCATTTGACACTTATTCTGCAACAGTTGCAAAATGGAGCATAGTTGCAAAAATCATCCCGATAGCTTCTGCTACGTTTGCGGTGTTTTTGTCCCACGAAAACAGATGCAAGAAATTTCTTCTGCAATGCGAGAAGGTTACGAGATTTTTTTTTCAAAAATGGAGGAAAATATTGGATACCAAACAGTTGCTGCTCGACTTGTGCAATTTTATTCAGGTCAGTATATCGAGGAAATTTCGATCGTATCTTCACTTTTTCTTCCCCTACTTCTTGGAGAGACCCTCTGAACCATATCGATCATTGTTATTTCTGTTTGACAAATGTTAATGACTACTCATCGAGATGGAAGGACTCCATAATTCACCCTTATGTTTTTTCCGTGACAAAAGATGCGTCTGACCGCAAAGAGTATCTCCCGGTTAATTCCACAAAACGCAAAGCAAAATAAATCAATTATTCTGATAAAAATCAAACTTGCCACAATTATTCGATCAGAAAGAATTGAATAATTTGATAACAGATCTAAATTTATCTACAAATAAGGCTGAAATCTTATGCTCTAGACTCAAGGGAAACTATTTGCTTGAAAAAGATGTATATATCTCTCATTATCGAAATCGAGAGAAAGATTTAACCCCATTTTTTTCTAGCCAAAAAAGTCTCATCTATTGCAACGATGTAGATGGACTAATGAAGGCCATTGGTCATAAATTTCAACCAAAGAATTGGCATTTATTTATTAATTCAAAAAAATATAGTTTAAAAGCTGTTCTATTGCACAACGGAAACCAATATTTATTAATACCCGTTGCTCCTGCCACTAATATGAGAGAGTGCTATGATGTCATGAAACTTTTACTTCACAAAATAGATTACGAGCTACATAGATGGTTTGTCTCTGCTGATTTAAAAGTAATGGGAATTCTCCTAGAATTGCTATCTGGTTACACAAAACATTGTTGCTTGCTATTACCAGGGACAGCAAAGCACGAAACAAATATTACAATGTTAAAGTTCGGCCAGCGCGACAGACGTTAGAACTTGGAAAGATAAACGTTTCTCAAAAACCAATGTTTGATTTTCAGTAGATCTTTATAGCAGGATTACGTATGAAGCTTAGAATCATGAAAAATTATATTGAAGCGATCAACAGAAACGAAGAAACAGGTCTTCTTTTTTTGAAAAGGAAATTCCCTAAGCTCAGTGACTCAAAAATTAAGAAGAGTGTTTTTGATGGACTACAAATCCGACAACTAATGTTAGATAATGATTTTAAAAAGATCTTGACTCAAGATGATAGACAAACATGGTTATCAATGAGAGCTGTCATAGACAATTTCTTAGGAAACAGAAAATCCAGAAACTACAAATACTTGATCGATACGATGTTGGAAAACTTCTAGGAAATGGTGAACATGTCACTGAAAACTCACATGATGCACTCTTACTTGGACTTCTTCCCAGAAAATATGGGTGCAGTTAGTGATCAACATGGTAAAAGATTTCATTAAGATATCGCTGCAATCGAGAAGAGGTACACAGGTAAGTGGAGTGTGAACGCTTTAGCAGACTACTGTGGGATTCTCATGACTGATGAACCAAATGCTCCACATCGTCGAGCATGCAAAGGGAATAGTTTTTGATCACAAGCAGCAATGTATCATCATTTTTTAACAGGAGCTGACAACGTCAAGAATAGATATTTTGCAGACGCAGTACAATGATTCGCTTCAAGTACGTGTAAGCCGTCAAATTGGCAACTCTGTAGAAAGAGACAACTTCTCTGCCATGTATTTTTTGAACAGTGACAGCCTGAACCCAAAAATTTTTTAAATTTCTTCGGCATTGAAAAGCGAAGAGAATGACACCTGAAACAGTAAAAAAGAACATTTTTTCATCTAGATACGCAGTTTTCTATAAAACCACTTTTTTCGTGTTTTTCCTTAGTTTTTTTAGATTATCTCGGCAACCGTATAAGATATCACAAAAACAAGCCCGTCGTTGGATTTGGCATTGAAAAATGCATCGTAGTCATATATTGATTTTCATTGAAAAAATTTTTAACAACATTCCATCTCCTGATTTGTAATTCAAAAAAAAATTTTTTATCCAAAAAATCTCGAAAACCTGACGTGCTGCAGAGAAATGGTGGCCAGATTACATTCAGCACAAAAAACTACTCTGAAAATGACATGTCTTATTCCATGAGCACATAGGTCACATTTTGTTGACCAGTGATGTATCTGCAGAGCAATAAATATAAAACTATCAAGGCTTCCAATATGAAATTTTTTAATTTTTAAGGATTTATCAGTGTTTAAAATCATTACGGGTTCGCGCGGATTTCAGTTTAAAATTGTTAAATATTAATAAAGTTATAAGTTAAAAGTTAATATGCAGTATTATCCTTTACATTCCCAATATAAATCTAATATATTTCAGGGTGGCCTCTAAAAACAAAAAATAACTTTGTGGTCATTTCCCGGTTATCAAAAATTTGGCAGGGCATTAATCATGTGTATTTTAATAGGAAAAGTGCAAAAAAACTATAGTAATCATTCAAAGCCTACTGAATGCTTTTTTCTACGAATAGACAGTAAAATGTTGATTTTTCAACCTAAAAATATTAAGAGACAAAAAAGGCTGTGGCTGCGCGTACTGCAATTTCGGTACAGATAGACAGAATTTTCAGTTCGATGTAGGCACTTTCTTTAAAAAATATTCAAATTTATTTTTCCCTTCCTTGCTTCTAGAGCTGAAGAATTTTATTTTTAAGACCTCAACAATAAGACTGTTTTGCAATTGCGCATTCAAAATTATAATTACTAATTAAAATTATGAAAATGTTAAAAAGTGTAAATATTCATTATACTTATTATGTCATGTAGTACCAAGTGCCATTTAATGTGATTAGATAGATTTTTTAGCAAAAAAATGTGATTCCTGTACAAATAAAATCATTGCTACTTTCACAGTTGAAAATTAAAGAATTTTAAATATTGTGAACATTCAAAATTTAATTATTCTTACAACGAAAATCATATGCTTTCTGATCGGAAATATTTAAAATTATTAGTTGCAAAGTTGGGGCGTGAAAAATTAAGCAATTCCAAACTATGTTTGAAATCTGAGGCATTTCTAAATTAAAATCGTAAGATTAACTCGTTTAAAATCATAAATCTATTAATTGCACGTTATGTTTCTCAAATTTATATCTTTTGAATCTAAATCGAAAGATTTATAATTTAAAAATCATACTTATGTAATAAAAAGATCAGAAGAAAAGATCTGGGAAGTCCAATGTGGACTTATGCCTGGAACACTGCGTCTTTTGTCTTATTTCGTGTTGCTGGATGTGTCAAGTGACACTTTGTCGTAAATGTTCAATTCCTGAACAAGCGCGATTTGTTTAATCTATTTTTATCTACATGAGTATCAATAATCAAAGTAAACAAAGAATTTAGTTGTTTTATAAGAAAAAGCTGCGCGTAATCTGGCTAAATACCAGTAGTACAGGGATACTTAAACCAAGCACATATTTTTTGAGTGTCTTTGAAAAATATTATCGAAAATGTTAACATTGTAGACAATGAATAGACAAAGTGAATGTTCAAAAATGTTGCTATTAAGCAAGTGATCTATGTGCGTATTATGTAAAATTCCGAACAAAATAGTTTTAATGAAGATCTTGAGAAACAAGATGCATCAACAGATCGCCATTTATTGATATATCTACTTATATGGAGAAGAAATTTTAGCGAAGCGGGATATCGTTGCTGTACTCGTTGTTTTTGAAAACTTTTGTTAGATTATTCTCTTTGGGATGCAGTCCATGTAATCTCAGAGGGGGCTAGGAAGGGTCCATCATGAAGGTGAAAAAGTATCAAAAATCAATGGGTACGAGAATATCTTGTTAAGCTCACCAGTACATCTTAAATGTACCAGGATAACGGGTTATGCTGATCAAAACGTTGTATTCACAAGCTACCAGAAAAATCTTCAGTAAAGATTTCTGGTTACCTTTACCAGAAATTCCGGTTAAATTTACCCGAATTTCTGGTAACACAAACCAGAACATTTTTAGTCAGAAACTTCTAATACTTTTATCCTAAATTTATAGTAAGGGCATATTTAACACTTTATTCTAGTTCGATTAACAAAAATTCTATTTGGTTTAATCATAATTTTTTTTTGAGTGCAGCATAAAAGACATGAGCCTTAAAATTAGTGTGAATTAGACATGAGAGTTTTAATGTGGACAGAATAAATAATTTGTAAATTATTATATATAACTATAGAGGGTGAAAAAAAGTAATTTGCATGAGGCACAACTTATTTTATTTGAAGAGAGTTTACAGAGAAAGACTTCACGAAGGTGAAGATAATGATTCTGACTTTTTTTTACTACGGCACGTCGTCAGCTATGCCAAGTGCAACGACAGAAAGCAAAGGGAAGTAGAACGTATAATTGGTAACGAAAAAACACAAATGAAACATTGTTCTTGCTCACGAAACTTCTCTGAAATAGCTTAGACTATTGTAAACGAACTACAACTTATTAGACAGCACTTAGCAAAAAGCACCTTAATACTTTTTCAATAAAAACGAAACCATTATTTAAAGAAAGCTCAACAAGGCAAGGTTAAAAACGCTACATTGTCTTAGTTTTGTATGAAGCCTAACTAGTGAAGTTCCTTTTTTTGAACACTTTGTTTTCAAAATTATTTTAAAGTTACAAAAACATTTGAGCAAAACGCACAGCAAAACAAAAAAAAAACATTAAAGAATCTTAAAAATGCACAAAATAATGTTTGACGACATGAATAATTTGCGGAACCGAAGGCTCAGAGAATCTGTCTTTAATATTGGTACACACGCGTTTGCATATTGGCCATCTATGCGAAATCAAGCTCTTTCAGTATTTCTACTACCATGATTCGCAATAGGAGCAACAAGTAGTAAACAAATAATAAATGGTAAAGGCCTGGTAATTATTTGAAAAAAGGATGAGCTGATCTAATTAATACCTTTGCAATAATTAATAGGTACTATATAGTTAAATAGAAAGTGGATGACCTGCGGCTTCTTTATATGGCCAGGCCAATTTTGTAAAAAGGAATTTCAAATAGGGAATCAGTTTATCTAAGAATTATAAATTATATTTAATAAATCACAGTTTTTATCTTATAAAAAAATTGTGATTGGCATAAAAAGTTAAGTATTAAAATTGAGAGATTGAGGTTTGTTCTTTTATCTATAACCGTTTTGAAAGTCTACTTTCAGTAGAGAAATACAAAAAACTTATTTTTTAGATATTTTAAAATATTTTAACAAGAAATGGACTAGAAATAAATTTTTAATAACAGTGTATTGTATAGGTTTTAATATTTTATATAAGTGTAAAAATAAACATTGTGTATTTGAAAATAGCTTGAACATGTATTTGTTTACAAAAAACGTTCCTAAATAACTAACTTTTCCGACCGAAAAATTAATTATTGGCGTTGGTATCGGTTCACAGGTTGATAAAATTTCTTTAACCTTAATAAAGTAAGGTTGAATAAACTGTACGTCTAAATAATAATTACTTTTCTATTCGAAAGCAACAAAGTGTCATTGCTTAAATGAGGCGAAAAACGAAAATTTTTGTATAGGCTTTGCAGTGGGTCGTGGGCTTAAAAGTTGCCATTATCCTGCAATAAGAAGCTGGAGAAACAAGGTTTTTTTTTTAGGATGACTTTTTCCACAACACCTCTCTCTTTCTGTTCCATTTAGCGCCTGAGCTTAATTGCAAGCCAAAGAGCAGGAAATCCAACAACGCATTTGTTGATGTGCTTGATGTGAAACCACAGTGGAACATACACCTTTAGGATAAAATTAATCAATAGAATTCGTACCCTACTCGGATTTGTGGTGCTGATGTAGAGTTGCATCAACCCATTAGCTGTATCGAGCCATCTTGATGAAACCATTTTTCCAGGATTCCGTCTTGCTAAGCTCGCAGATCATTTTCCTTTTGAAATAGCTGCTGCCATTTCCAAGAGATACTTTTGATTTTTGCTTAGATCACTTATATTTTAAATGTTTAAATCTACTAGTATTTCAACTTGATGAAAGTTTACCACGGGAGATCTTCGTATTCCGCAAGCTGACGTCTTAGAAGTCAAATTAGTGTATCTGCATTAAATGTGGGACCGTTCAGAATTTGAATCAGGTGTGTCAATGGGAGCTAATTGAAATACAAAAGGCACACAAGTCAATGAAGTACTCTTTCCAGTTTTATTTTAAAGCGCCAAATAATCCCATTGTGTTTTCCTGTGTTTGTGTTCATTCCATCGCAACCTGTTGCAACTAATTGATCCAGTTTTATTTTGCTAGTGTCTAGGTATTTTGCTTAACTTTTATTTTTGTCTTCTTACTTTGCTCTGGACAATTACTTAAGACATATCTTTAGATGTTATGAACCTAATATCTTCTAATAAAGCTCTAGCAAGGACAGCAGCTGCTCTGTCAGAAACATATCTGAAACAAGCGCTTACAAATTTATTTAGACACAGCCTTTTTTGTTTCGACGATGATTCTGAATCTAGATTTTGACAACTAGACAGAGGAAAGTCTCGATCATGAACTGCATCAACATAGTTATCAACTTTCTCGTCAGCTGTCTTTCCATCGATATTATCACTAAGATTATCTTGGCTCTTGATAATAAAACTACGTTTTTTGAATCATGAAGACTTTTTTCATTTTTTAACAATTCTTGATACCAGTGTTTTAGACACAAGAACTTTATCAAATTTTTGTCAACGATGTTTTGCATAATCCTTACATTTCCAGGCAGCAATATCAAATAATACATTAATAGTTTTATCCTCACACTTCGTATTTAAGTCTTTTACTTCCTTTTCTTTGACATAATACTTACGCCTAACAGTTTCATGCTTTTATTATGAAGTAGAACAATTAATTCGTAAATTATTCGTTTACTTATTACTGGTATAGCAGCAGCTTTCCATATTTTAGTAATTCTACTTATTACTTTACCTCGAACGTTTGCGTTCGATGGGTTATAAACATTTGATTTTTCACTGTAACGTATCCAAATAATATTTTGCTATACGTCTTGCTTATCAAGTAGTTTTTTGCCGGATAAGCTTTTTCTCAAGCTCCCCGCCTAGGGACGAGTACGTTTTTGAAATAAGCAACATGCGATTTATAGGTTTATATGAAATCCATCCCTTGTACTGTACATTCATTGCTTACACGTGGCAGTTATTGATAAACATTCTTCCATAGATTTCATGAGATTGTCGCATAATTCCTTACTCACTGATTCTCACATTAATAATTAAACTTTTATAACACGCGAAAGAACTCGAAAACCTTTTTTTATCACGGCTTCAGGCATGATAAACAATAAACAAATTCTTATTTAGAGTTGAATAAGAATGCTGAGTACATTTTACTCTGGAGTGGTATAAGAATGGGTCAAGATGTCAAATCCTTTGCGGTATTGTGTCCAAAAGAGATCATTATGTATACAAAAAAATTATTTTAAAAAAAATTGCGTTGACAAAAAGTTTGACATAAAATTTTGGCACTAAATCCAAAGGATCTAAAAATAAAACAAGTAAACAATTTGGAAAAATTGCTTGCTCTGTTTGTTCTGGTTTGTAAATAATTATTATGTGCTTTCTTCAAAGACATTTAATCCTATCCTATATAATACATAAATGATTTTGTATTAAATTATTGCAATTTATCATTATGTATTTTTTTTCAGTTTCGCTATTCATCCTACAAAAAAATTCATATTACGTAAATAAATGAACATATCTGCTTTTTTATCAGGAGATAAAACCTTATCAAGTTTCTAAATAATACCGATATTTCTATTGCGTCATAACTTCTTTTATTTTCTATTTGAATTGTACCTTATAATACCATGAATCTAAAGTATATTTGCTACTTCAGCGTATAAGAAAGAGATTATTTTAACAGTAATATTTTTAAATGTATAACCAGATTGCCATCAGTCTATAGTACACACAGGAATCTGTTGAAGAATATTTACTTGTATCGTTTTGAACGATGTTCTTTATATTTTAAGAGAATGAGGATCATCATTGATATTCTTTGTTTCATCGTAGTCATTTTCCCTGGCCCTATTGGTAAGAATAATAGTTTCTATAAGTTGAAGTGCATTTTTGATTACAGTATATTTACACGGAAAAAAGTAAATCGCTAAATTTTCCGTTTTGTCATGCATCATTTGAACTCTGAACGCATTTTTTCTAGAATTTATTAAATATCACAACTTCAAATATCCTTGTTTGCTATATTCCTTCTACATGTTGCAAGGTGAAATTGTAAAATTTACAAAATTCTAGGAAGAACGTGTTTAGAGTTTAAATAATGCACGCCAAAGTGGCAATTTTAGCCATTCACTTTTTTTGTGTATTTGCTGATTAAAATAATTAAAAGCGTGTGTTAATTAAAACGATAAAAACTTAATATTGTGAAACTTGTAAAAGGTTTACGTCACCTCCGCTAACTTGACGTGTTGGCACTTTATTACTTCCAGATGAGTAAATAAGAATTATTTACGTACCTTATCTATTATACTTCACTTTACTCACTTCAAAAATAATATCTTTAACCACCAACATGAAGTGATTAGACTGGATTGCTTTAAAATAGAAAAATAATTATTATTTTCACATATAATCTATTTTATTGACATCATAACCAATAAATAATTTATTTTCCGCTAGAAGTAGTGAGGTATTAAAAAGAATTTTATCACCAAATGCATTTTTTAGTTATTTTTAAATACTTTATCTTCATTTTTACTCTAATAACAAATATTAAAACCCTTAAAATACGTAGTTATTGGAAATGTAATTCTAGTCCATACCGTACTATAAAGTCTAGTAATATCTAACAAGTTGTTTGAATTCGTTTAGTGAAAGCAACCTTTCAAAATCTAGAGCTTTATAGATAAAAGGATAAACCAAAATCTTTTTATTCTAATATTAAACTTTCCATGTCTAATGTATCAAATAAATTTTGTTGTAAAATAAAAAGTACCATTCATTATTAATAAATTAATTTCCTATTTAAACTTTCTGTTTGCAGTACTAGCTTGGCCGATTAAAGAGAACGCAGTTCATCCTTTTCCTATTCAACTACATAATGTTCATTTCCGGGAAGGTGACGTATTCACAGTTCGTAATAGCGAATTATTACCAGGCTTCTACTATGTAGGATTAGATGATGACCGTAGACACATCCTTGGAATGATACGAGAACGTTTTTTGATTGCATTTGTTGATCCTAACATAGCGGTTCAGGATAAAAGATATAATGGGAGAGTTAAAATTCGCATAGATGGCGAAATTGCCAACGTGACTATACCATTATTAAAAAAAGATCGTCTAAATCTTCTGTTTCGCACATTGTTCAAGTCACCAAACATTATTCGTGTGCAGTTGCATTAATAATTCAACTTAAGAGCATATATAGCATACCTCTTATGGAAGATTTTTCACATGTTCAAGAATCTTTAAAGTTATTTTTTATGTTTCTATGTGTCTTGCTGAAATCTTTTTGTAACTTTTAATTTTATTTGAAAACAATGTATTAAACTATAAAAAAAGCGTTTTTCGGGTTTCAATCGTGTGCAAAACTACCAATCTTGACGACGTTTTGTGAACGTTGCAGTTCACTTTTTCAGGGCTAACCTGAAACTGAAGTTTCAGGTTATAGTGTTCTTATATATGCATATGCTCTCGACGATGCCTGTGATTGGCCAGAGCGCTGCAAGATGGAGGCTGTTTGAAACTGATGGTCCAATCAAGTCTTTTTAAAAAAAACCGGAAGAACGGGAAGCCAAATCGGATTGGTATTATATCCATGGTCCCCATTGATGTTATTAGGGTGTTTTAGGATTTTAATGGCTTCTTTATGCTTTCTTGGGAAAATATTAAACATTTTTGAGATGATGTTCGATTTGTCAAATAAAATGCTATGTTCTGTTTTAATATGATGCTCAGATGTTCTTGAAAGAAAGAATACAACATACCAAATTTGTCTTACACACTAACTACAAAAAACTATTAAAACTTCATCGTTTTCCATCAAATACCCTCATATTTGACATTTAGTCTTCATTGGACAGCATGCCATTTGATCAGTTCTAACGAATTAAAGATCTTTCTACCCAAAAACAAAAAATAAAATTTGACAAATTACTTCCAGTAAAGCACACACCACTAATGAACACAGTAAAAAACATCTCTA
>JAUELO010000274.1:5849984-5861703 GCA_032357855.1 Amphibolips quercusostensackenii | reverse complement strand
TAATATAATATAATATAATATAATATAATATAATAATGGTGAATTTTGATCCAAACCAAAAAAAGAATTTTTGGTAAAATATTTTAACTTTTTTATCAAGTAGTTGAATTTTCAACTAAAAATGAGTACTTCTTAATGAAAAGTGTAAAAGTTGACATATATGGATCAGAAAAGATTTAAATTAAAAATTAACAACATTTTAATTCGTCCTCAAAAGACGATTTTTAACAAAATAGTTGAGTCCTGAAACAAGACTGATTAACTTTTTGCGAAAATATTAATTTTCCACTAAGAAACGAATTTTCAACAAAATAAATCAGCTTCAAACAGAACAGTTGAATTTTTAACTAAAGGAATAAATTTTGAGCTAAAATGATAAACCTTTAACCAAAAAAGCTGGATTTTTACAAAAATTTTATTTTTGATAATTCATGTAATTATACATGAATTTTAAAGCAGATAGTAAAATCCTCAAACAAAACAGATTAATTTTAAACTAAACTGATGCATTGCAAGCAAAAAAAAAATTTTTGACCAAAGCATGTGCATTTTTAAAAATTATTTTCAGTTCACTCAAATTGTTTCTGAGATTTCAAAAAATGCTTAAAAATTAAAAAATAATTTCCTTCTTGATATTACAGATTCTTTTTTTATAATTTTGGAAATCTTTCCTAATGTTTGAAAATCTATGTTAATGTTCTCCTTACATTAGTTTAAAAAATAAAAAACATTAAAAATGTTCCCAGGAATCAAAAGACTTTTTTTATTATCTTGAATTCTTTTAAAAGCTTTAAAAAGATTCCTAAACTTTTTGTTTTTAATCTCCACAAAAACGACATGTTGTTTTATATTTTTCTATACTGTAAATTTCGTAATATCTTTTCAAGTTTTAAAATATTTTTGAATCTTTTTAAAATTTTTTGAATATCTTTTCAACTTGGTGAATTTTTAAAAATTTTACAATATTGCATATTTCAAAAAATTGCATCCGAATCTTCCGGATTTTTAGTCTAAAAATTTTCAAAATAATTTGAATTGTTTTAAAACCTTTTCAAAATTTCTTTACAAATTTATTATACGAATAAAAAAATGCTTCTTTTGTTCAAAATGTTCAAAAATCTACATTTTGTTTTAAATTTTCTGATATTTTTTTAAAACTTCTAAACATGTCTTAGCATTACTCGTAATTTTTCTAAAACATTGTAATCTTGTAAAATTGAAAAACTTAGCTTTAAAATCTTCACATTCTTTTTTTAGTTTTAACAAAGTATTTGAAATTCTTTAAGACCTTTTCAATGTTTTTCTAAAAATTAATCTTTTATGATGAAAAATCATTTAAAGGTACTAAGGAGTCTAAGAACATTTTTCTTAATATCTTGAAACCTTTCAAGATTCTTATAAAGCTTTATTTTTGAAATCTTGAAAATTTTTATTTTGTTATACAGTTTTGAAACTTTTCTCAATATTAAAATTATTTTCGAATTTTTTTAAAGCTTCTAAAACTTCTTAACTATCCTTTGATATCACTCAGGGTTCGCCTATAATTTTTCTTAATACTGACAAATTAAAAAATTGTGTGTAAGCAATTTAAAAATGATGGTGCGGTCGCAAATTCTTAAGAATAAAGCTATTTTCCAATATTAAAAAATCGTTTAGAATCAAAATTTTTTCTTTCGCCGAAAATGTTTAGAAACATTCATGAATTAATTTCATTATAATATGAAATTACTTATTTTCGCAATTTTAATTTACTGCAATTGCTTTATTTAATATGGTTAAAAAAAATAAAATTTTAGCAAAAACTGAAAACTGCCACTAAAATTTATATTCAGGCAGTACGCATCCAATCAGGATTTAAAAAATAATTTATGCAATATCTCACGACTACGATTTTTTACGAAAGGAAAATATTTATCTTAGAAAACCATTTTAATTGGCTAGAATGTTGACTTTCTTATTACCTGACGCATAAGTTTTTTTACTGGAATATTTAAGTGTTGCAGAATTTGACTACCAATTTTAATATCTACTTTTGAAAATTTAAATGGACGAATTAGGACTGGTAGACTTTGAAAAAACTGCTCAATTTGGTGTTTGGTGAATCCTGCTTCTGTTCTGGAAAATATTACTCAACAATTAAAAACACAGAATGCATACATTAAATAAATTTGTAGAGGAAACCTCCCCTCAGTGTATAATGCAACTTACAGTGGATAATCATCAATTAAATGCACAAATAAAAGGAAAATAATTAGTTTTAGTTTGAATTTATATATACGTATAGTGTCTTCTATAATGATTAAATTAATTATTTAACATATATTAGTATTTTTAATTAATGATTAGCCACTGCAGGTTGCATTATCCACTCCAGGAAGGTTTACCCTATCTCTTTGCTTACAAGTTCTCTGATAGTTTGTCTGCTTCCGGTTTGTAAATTTGATTATGATTACATACTGTTACGGCAGGAAAATCTAATTCATTGATACTGTTGTCGATACTATCGAGTTGAATAAGTGTCGACTGATGCAACGATTTATCCCAAGATTTTACCATAAAATAGACACAAAGTGCTGAAGCCAAAAGGCAAATCTAAAAAAGGTTTCATTAATATATTTTGTACACATATGATTTTTAGAAAATTATTTTAATTATTTTTTTTTAATAAAAAATTTTTTACCGCAGCCCAAACTCGATTTTCATTCAATGACAATGTTTTGGCGGTTATCAGACGAAAACCATTCATTGATGTAGTGAGACAAAAATCGTAAAAAAATGATTTTACACTATACCAGAAATTCCCTAATGTACTTCGGGTAATATTTTCTAAAACAAAATTTGTTTACGAGCTTAAAAATCTTTGATGAATAGCTTCAGGGGTCGTTTACAAATGACGTCAAGCTATTTTGAACACTTTTTATACATGAAAAAAATTGAAAATAATAATTGAACAGAATCTACAACTTTAAATGCTATAAAGACAGGTAAAGTATGGTGATTGTTTACGAAAATAGGAAAATAATAGGAAAAGAAACTCTTAAAAAAAATGAGTGGGTACCATATTGAATTCAACATTAAGAGTTCTAGATTTTAAATTAAAATATGTTGCATTTTTAACAAATTAGTTGAATTTTGAAAATAAGTTTTTAGTTTCTACTTAAATAGATGAATATGCGAATGAATAGTTCATATTTGAAATTAAATGAGGGAATAATAAATAAGATATTTGCATTTTTAAATAAATAGTTAAATCATAGATTTAAAGAGACGAATTTTTCAGAAGACAGTGGAATTCTCAATCAAGAACTTTTCTGCAAAAAAAATGTTTTTTCAGAAAAAAGCATGACTTTTTAACACAATTGTTGAATTTAAAACGGTTGCGATTTGAATTTTTAATAAAACTGTTCAATTTTTATTAAAAAACGTAACTTTATAACAAAAAGAGTTGAATCTTTAACAACATAATTAATTTTTCAACAATATATTTGATAATTTTAACTAAAATGTTGAACTTTTAGGCAAAACATTTATTTTCATGAAAGAACTTTAACACTTAACCAAAAAGTTGAATTTTATATTTGAAAATATTACATGATTCTCAATGAAAAATATAATAGTTCATATTTAAACTATTTATTGTTGTAAGTTTAAATAAAAAAAAGTTGAATTCAACCAAATAAAACGAATTTTACCCAAAATAGATTAAAACTCAAACAAAACAAATCAATTATTAATAGAACAGTTGCTCTTTAAGCAAAAAAATTTAGCTCATTCCAAAAAACATGAATTCTTATACAAATAAGATTTGTTGTGTAAAAACTAAAAAAATATCTACCAAATTGTTGAATTTCTATCTAAAATTATAAATCTCCAGCAAAAAAATTAATTTTCAACAAAAATGGTTAACTTTTACCCAAGCAGTTAATTTAATATTAACAAAATATTCATTTTTGATGAAAAATGTAATGTAACCAAAGCAGAATATTTTTTAACTAAATAGTTGCACTTTTACTAAAAAAAGACGAATTTAATGCAAAAAAAGATAAATTTTTAAACAAGAAAGATTTGCTGCTCAAAAAAGTACAAATATTTTAAGAAGATTGTTTAATTTTTAAATAAAATTCTGAATATTTAACAAGAAAATATTTGTTGAAAGAAAAGACAAATTTGAAGAAAGTTGTTAAATTTTTAATAAAAAAAGATTATTCCTGGACGAAAAATGTGAAAGTAGATATTTCGACCAAAAAAGATTTTAATTTCAAAGCAACAACAGTTGAGCTTTACTAAAAAAAAGGCAAATTTTCAACCTAATAGTTGAGTTTTCTACAAAAATTGTGAAATTTCTAACCCAAAAAGACGAATTTCCAAAAACAAAATCAATTTTTAATTGAATAGCAGACGGATAAATTTGCAGTCCAAAAAGAAGAATTTCCTATCAAGAAAAAAAATTGTCTAATATAACAATCGAAACTTAAAAAATATATGTAAATTTTAATCAAAATTATTAAATTTTCAACAAAATAGTTAAAAATCCAACTAAAACGATGAATCTTACAAAAATTATTTGTTGACAAGGAAGTTAAACTTAAAGCAAACTATAGTTGAATAGATAATCAAGAAACATCCATTTTTAACAAATACTGGAATTGTTACATTTTCAGATGAAAAAAAATTTAAATAAAATAGATAAATTTTTCGTTAAACAGTTGGATTATCAGACAAAAAATATCAGTTTTTACCATAAATAGAAATGGTAAATTTTCAGTTGAAATAACCAATTTTTTAATTGATAAAAAACGAGTTTTTAACCATACAGTCAAATTCAGAAGCAAAGATATGAATTTTTAACTGAAATGATGTATAAATCTTTAACTTAAACTGTCATGTTTGAGTTAGAAAATTGATTTTGAACAAAAAAAAATTAACTTTCGATTAAGTTTTAATTCCCCATAAAAAATATGACAGCTAATATTTAAACCAAGAACAGAATTTTACCCGAATGCGCCCATTTTTTTTCGGGATATCAATGTCATACGTAAAGGGTTCGTTACCTGACTTCTAAGCTCACTTCTGAGCTGCACTAGAAAAAATTCTGGGTGTAGTGCGCCTCTTACTTTCTAAGATAAAGAGCGTATTATATATGGTACTGTGGGCGGATTAGGAATTATTTTGAATAAAAAACAGTCCAATTGAACCGAAAAGATGGATTTTCAGCAAAAAAGGTTGAAGTTGATATTTCAACAAAAAACAACAAAATTTCAACAAACTAACGTTTTTGATAACATAAAAAAATTGCACAAAAAGAGATAAATTCACAATTCATAGAGAATGTAGGATTTTGAAGCCAAAACGACAAATTTTCTAGAAAATAGTTGAAACATTTCAAGCTAAAAGTATAAATTTTCAACTAAAAAGTTAATTTTCACGAAGTAGTAGAAGAACATAAAATGGAAAAAGAAAATTAATGTTCGTGAAAAATGAAACAAATTTTTAAACATAGTAGGTCAATTTCTCACCAAATCTTTGACTAATCAAATTATTTTCAACAAAAAAGTTGAACTTTTAATCAAGCAGTTTAATTTTCAATTCGGATATTTATTTTTCACCAAAAAAGATGAATCTACAACAAAATACATAGATTTTAAATCAAACTGTTGAATTTTCAACCTAACATGATCAATTTTTAACCAATAGTGGAATAGTAAATTGTTTAGTTTAAGAAATTAATTTTTAATTAAAAGAAAATTAAATGAACGAAGTATACAAAAAATTTAAAATAAATTAATAATTTAAATAATTAGTAAAACCAAAAATAACGAATTGAGTTTAATCTTCTACCTATAAAATAAATATTTATCGAACTAGCACAACTTTTAACCAAGCAGGTGGTCTTTCATACGAAAGAGATGAATTCTAAACCCGAATCGGCCAACAATATTTTTCTTGAGATATCCTTGTGAGTTTTTGAATACCTCTCGCGGAAGCAGTGTTGCTAGATCAACTCAGCCGAGACTGGAGAGCTACTCTGGCATGCACCTCGATGGTAAAAGGCGGTGGCGCGCGGTTTATAAGCTGAAAGGATGGCAGCACACGCGATTTTCGTTTGACGTGTGAGGCGTACTATAGTACTGTGGGCGGATTCGGGTCAATGAAAAATTTAATATTTTTATTTTCAGCTAGAAAAAATTGATTTTCAGATAAAAATATAACATACAAATTTTCAGTTATAAAAATTAATTTTCCACCTAATATTTCAATCTATAAACAAATCGCAGAATTTGTACACAAAAGAGATTACTTACGAACTAAAAATATAATATAAAGTCAAATTTTAACATAAGATTTTCTAATTGAATTCTAATTATTTAGTTATAATTTAAGTGACAAAAACGAGAAAAAGAGGAAAAAATAAAGCTTCCTGAAAACCGAAAAAAATAATTGTTCGAAAAAGAAACAAAGTGGAGAAACACAGAAAAAAGTGTGAAGTTTCTATTTAGATGCTTTACTTGTAAAATTTAAATAAATAATTTTCTTTACATTTAGCATTTTGAAAAATTGTTATTATTGTTTATATTTTCTAATGTGGCGTATTTTTTTAACGGACCCTCAAATGCTTCTGAGGTTACTTACCAAAGTGAAAACCGTGTATTTTTTCGTTCAATGCTTTACTAATTTTTTTCTCACGCAACCTCTCTAGGGCTTTTAAGCCATGCGATTTGTGCATTTTCTATTAATTTATAGGATAGTTGATCAGAAAAAATTGTATTTTATGCAATATTTATATTTAATATTCTGAATTATTATGAAATATTCTGGCTATTTGGTAACTTTTACATCTAGAAAATGTGCTTCCACAACTTTCACTTGATACGAAAGCTCCTTTATGCTGACATCACTCAGAGAATAAATCGTTATCTGAAAATTACTCATCGTTTACACAAGTTCTTGTCAGCTTTTCCCTGAGAACCTTTAATTACTGACATTGACATAAAATGCAAATAACTACATAATATATTGATTCAAATAATTATCGAAAAAAACATTTATTGCATTCAAAGCACACATAATTACATAAATAATTTGAGAGTGGCCTATAAAAAATTCGAAACATTTTATAGTAATTCTACAAACTGCAAAGTATTTACAAAAATAAATTCATGTTGTAGCATTTTAAAGATTTAAAGATAGTTTTAAATATTTCGGTCATTCTGAGTTTCTAAAAATATTCCTTAGTTTCGAAAGATTTCAAAATGTTTCATAAGACTTATAAGATTTTAGAATATAGAAAAAGACGTCAAGTGATTAATTTCAAGAAATTTCAAGATTCTCAAAGACTTTAGAGCATTTTTAAAAACTTTTATTAGATTTACGAGGATTTCAGTAAATCTAAGGGATTATTAAGATTTTCAATAAGGTATTTTAATACATTTTCCCGGATCTCAAATGATTTCATGCGACTTCAAATATTTTAAGATATTTAAAGAAATATCATCAGATTTTTTGTAATTTCACGAGATTTCAATGGATTATATATTTTAATAGATTTTAAGGAATTTATTTTACAAGGATTAAAGGATTTTACGGTATTTCAAAAATGTCTCAAGATAATTTTAAAAATTGTAAAGGATTTGATACATATTAGGGTTTATGCAAGGATTCCTAGGAATTTTCAAGCGATTTAACAAATTTAAAAAAATTTTCAGGAATATGAAGAAAAAAATGTATGCGATTTTTAAGAATTTCTTAGAATTTTGGAAGATTTAGAAGGATTAAAAAAAACAGATGAATTTTCAATCCAAATATACGAATTTTTACCAAAAAACCTAATTAACCACTAAATAGTTGAATTTTAAACTGAAATGATGAATTTTTAGCCAAAAAAAATTAATTTTTTGCAAAGTAGTTTAACTTTAAGTTAAATAATTTCTTTAAAGAAAATTAATTTTTAACAAAACATATGATAGTCAATATTTCAACAAGACAATATTTTTATTTTGTATGAAAAACAGTATAATTTAACAAAAAAGACGAATTTTTCACAAAATAGTTGAATTCTAAACCAAAACATATAAATTTTTAACTAAAAAGACTAAATTTTGAAAAAATATATAAATTTTCAGTGCAAAATATTAATTCTGAACAAAAAAAAAACAATTTTGAGGTAGCTGCTTTAGTTCTTACCAAAACAGACCAATTTTTAATCAAACACATGAATGTTCAAGAAAATAGTCGAAGTTCCCACTAAAAAAGATAAGTTTTTAACTAAAAAAAAAAAAAAACAGGTGAATTTTCAACTAGAAAAGGAGAATTTTTAACAAAATAATTAAATCATGAACAAAAATCATGAATTTTTGATAAACGAGGTTATTTTTCTACCCAAGTGGACGAATGTTTGAACAAAATAAATGACTTTTATACCTAATAGTTGAATTTTCAATTCATAAAGAACAAATTATAAAAAAGCTACATTTTTAAATAAAAAATTAATTTGAAAAAAAAAGGTTTTAACAGAATATGTAAATTTTCCAAATAAATAGTTGAATTTTTAAAAAAATAGTTCAATTATCTGACAAGGTTGTTTAACTTATAATCCAAAATGTGAATTTTTAAAAAAGGTAATTTCCAACCAAAAATTTAAGTTTTTAAAAAAAATTATGTATTTTTACCAAAACTGATAACTTTTAACCAAGCAGATGCATTTCTAACCAAAAATGATGAATTTCAAACCAAGAAAGAAATAGTTACGTTTTCAGTGCAAAAAATTAATTTTTAACCACAAAAATGAATGTTCAGAAGTAGTTTAATTTTCAACCAAACAGACAAGTTTTGAACCAGAAACAGAGCAGATAAGTTTCCAGTTTAAAAGCCTAATTTTCAACAAAAAAAACAAAGTTTCAACTAGTTAATTTATACTTAAAAAGACAAATTTCTAACAAAATTTTTGATTCATAAACTAAGCTATGAATATTTAATAAACAGCATTATTTTCCTACCCAAATAGACCAATTTTCCAGCAAAAAAAGAATTAATGATCAAACTAATAGTTTAATTTTCAAGATAAAAAGAAAAATTCTTTAATTACAAATCGATAAGCTACATTTTCATGGGAAAAAATTAATTTTTTCATTATAACAAACAAACTTTTAATATAATAGTTACATTTTTTCAAAAAAACAGTCTTATTTAAAGCAAAATAGTTTAATATTGTGCCAAAGTACTTTGATTTTTAACAAAATCAAATAATATACCGGGGTATTTTCAAAGAATTTTACCGGATTTTTTATCATTTCCAAAATAATAATTGATTCAAAAAGATTTTAAAACTTTCTGAGGTTTTTCAATACATTTTCCATAATTTTAGGAAATATCAGACGACTTAATATGATATCACGGATATTTAAGGAATATTATTGGATTTCAAGGGATTGGAAAGATTTGAAAGGAATTTATAATCTTTCTGAGGGTATAAAAAGGAATTTTATAACATTAACGAAATCTTATTAGGATTATTAAGAATCAAAGGGTTTTCAATATTAAGGACTATGTTTTCACAATTAATATAAAAAAAAAAAAATAAATTCTTCATTGCGATAGAGGCCCATGAATATTCCCCAAATTCCACTTGACATAAGGTTTATTCAATAGAAAATCAAATCGACTAATATATATTATCCATATTTTTTATTAGCCCGAATTGACATTTTACCTACATTTTATTTCTTCAATTTATCACTAACTAGAATTTTGATTAGTCCGAATTATTATGTGGCATAAATTTTCGATCACCTAATTTCTCTTTGCCAGAACATTTATTTATCCTGATTTCCATTTAATCTAATTTATGTTTTTTCATATTTTTATATGGCATAATTTAAATTTGAAAAAAATTTTTTTTTACTATTTGCTATAATTTTTATTTGTCTTAATTTTAATTTAATCTAATTTTTTGTTATTCCGAATAATCACTTACCCTTATTGCTTCCTCATAGAGAAAGCTTTGTAATGGTGACATTTTCAAAAAATTTTGAATTCATTACATTAAACGCTCGTCTATTTAAAAATGTGTTATACAATGTTCCAAGCAATTGTCCCGATGTGTGTGTGTGTGCGCGCGCGTGCGGGCGTACGGATGTGTGGCTGGATGTGCGTGGGGATGTCATACTTTTTTGTCAACACGATAACTTGAAAACGGTTGCAGATAAATTGATGAAATGAAGATGTCTTATTTTTATCGCTTATATCTTGAACCTGCCAAAAAAATTTCGAAAAATATTAATTGCATTTTTTTAAGGACTTTATTACACTTTAAAAATCGGTATTTTATAGTAAACATTTTTTCATTAACATAATTCAAAGTTTATGCAAAAACAGAAAACATTTCTCAGTTTAAGACGAATCGATTGACCTTAATATTAATACATTTATTAAAGTGTAAGAAAGTTATGGTCATTTATATCATATTTAAAATCGATTTTCATAGTAAAAATTTTCTTATTCTGATAATTTAAAGTTGATGTGAAAATAGAAAAGATGTGTTGATTCGAGACAAATCGATTGACCTATAATGTTGATACATTATATTTTAGAGTAAAAAAGCTATAGCAATGCATAACATTTAAAAAAAAGGTTTTTTATAGTAAAACTTTTTTCATTGTCAGAATTTAAAATTGATGAAAAAATATATGAGATTCCTTGGCTTGAGACGAATCAATTGACCTAAAATATTTATACATTTTTTTAAATAGTAGGGAAGTTATGGTCATTTATATTATATTGAAAATCGATTTTTATGGTGGAAATTTTTTCAAACGCACAATTTAAAGTTGATGTAAAAATAGAAATGATGCGGTTATTCGTGAGAAATCGATTGACTTATATTATTTACGCATTTCATCTTAGGGTAAGAAAAATATAGCTCATGCATAATATTTAAAAAAAAAACAGTTTTTTAGAGGAAAATTTTTTTTTTCATTAACATAATTCAAATTTGAGACAATAACAAAAAAGATTCCTTGATTGTAGGCAAATCGATTAACCTATGATGATAATACACTTAATTAAAGCTTAAGAAAGTTATGCTCATTTTCAAATAAAATAATTCTTAGAATTTTTGTGAAAAAATCATAAAGCTATGCTTATTTTCAAATAAAATCATTCTGAGAATTTTTGGGAAAAAATTATGAAGCTGAAAAAGGGATAGGTTGCGAAAGAATTTTTCCTTCCCCTTTATCAGCTCTAAAAATCACAATTTTAGATACAAATTTTGATTTATCTGAGTTGTCTGTGCATTTGAGAAATTTTTTGTATTATTTTGTAATTTTTTATTTTTTGTACATTTCTGTTCTTAAAGTGATAAAAATGAAAAATTTAGCTTGTCTATTATTTGAAAAATCACCAATGCTACAGCTAGAATGCACAGATAGTTGGTATTTATCTGAATTTGTATTTGTCATAATCACAATTTGCTCGAACTTCTACGTGGCCTAACTTTTACGTATTTCACAACATGCAACAAAACGTAGATATTGTCGATAGTACTCTTACTTGCCCTGAAGCCCGCCTACGTCTCCGGCAATATACCTTCATCGTCGACAGGACCCCTATCATCTCACATGAGTCAAGCCTCTCTACGGCAAGTCACACCTGCGGCAAGTCACACCTGCGGCATGTCACAACTGCGGCATCTCTATCCATCGGCTTTTCCCGTGGTCAAACTCCT
>JAUELO010000274.1:5794001-5804234 GCA_032357855.1 Amphibolips quercusostensackenii | reverse complement strand
TATAATCCCAAATATCATATGAAATACTTTATCTACGAAGAAATGGTTCCTACAAAAGTTGACCAGGACCGGGGGGACATTTGACTGTACCATCAATTTTGACCTGTAGGTCAATTTTCAAGGTCAAATAGAGGTAAGACCCTTTTCTTAAATGAGAACCCTTATTTTTGACTGCGGATTTGAAAAGAGCGGGGAATTTCACGTCCAAAATAACCTGTGGAAAAATGGTTTTTAGGACCTTGGAAAGGTAAACAATTAGGGTCAAATGTCTGAGAAACGACTAGATGCTCTTTTTCTGAATTTTCTTAGTTTTTCGGGGTAAAAAAACGTTCAAGATGCTTCACAAAAGTCAATAAAATGTTGAGGTGTACGTCACCTTGAGTATTATGACCTTCAGGTCAATTTTCGAGGCCACTTGAAGGTCAAGACGACTTTTCTTAGATTGAACTCTGTGCCCGGGTGAATTTTTTTTGTAGACTTTAGGCTGTGGATTGTTATCACAACACCCCCCCCCCTTTCACCAAACACACCTAGACTGTAACAATCATTTCGGATAAGATTTAAAGACTGTGAGTATGTAGTTACAAAAGTGACAATTTTGACAATGTCACTTCTGTGTGACTAGTTACAAAAAAAGTCATTTTGTCTTTACTTTTAGCATTACCTAGAAACAACGGCCTGGACGTAGTAAGTTCTGTTTCCTTTGGAGTGTTTTCTTGTCGTGAGTTTCCCTTGCCTCTCACGTTTTGGGTAGTTGATTTACATGAGTCCTCTTGCCTCTCACGTTTCAGGTGGTTGATTATCGTGAGTCCCCTTGCCTCTCACTATTGCTACCAGTGTTACAATCAGCCACGAAGTAACTGTTCGTAATGCTCTTCATTGTCAAAACCGTCCGCAGTTTCCAGCAAAGTTTTTCGAAAGATGGCTGCGCAAGCTGCCCGAATCCTTTTATCAGATCTTCTCTTGGTGTGGGTCGCTGAGCAATAACTGCATTTTTAGTATAACCTCGTAGGAATAAATCACGTCATGTTAGATCTGGTGAGCAAGGAGGCCATTCGATTTGTTCTCCTCGTTCAATCCATCTCTCACTAAAATTTAGGTTAAAAAACGCACGTACGATGAGTGCGAATTGTGTCGGAGCACCATCTTGTTGAAGCCACATTCTTTGTCTTGTTACTCGTACTAAGTCAACGTTCTCCAATAGTCCAGGTAAATGGTCCCTCAACAACTCTCAGTAAATGTGTCTGTCAACGTTTCCGTTAGAAAAAAAGGGTCCAATTAAATGGCCATTCACCATTCCGCATCACACCATAACACTTTATCGATTTTGATGATCCATCGGTCTGTGCCAGTGAAGATTTTCGTCCGACCAATAGTGACAGTTATGTTTTACGAGCTGTCCGTTGCTGTAGAATTTACTTTTATCCAAAAAGTTCATATCGAAAAAAACTGGGATCATTCTGTACCATTTGCAAAGCCCATTGACAAACATTAATACGCGCTTAAATATGATGGGGCCTTGAGGCTTGCGTTAGAGTAATGTGGTAAGCATGATAGTTCAGAGATCTTAATATTCTTGATAATGTACATTGTGGTATACCTATCTCTTGTTTAATTTGTCGAGTACTGATTTGTGGCTTAAGATAAACAGCTGCTAGGACAGTTACAGCTCGAGCACCTTTTTGGTTGTACTCATGATGTCAGCGTTTACGAACAAGAATCCCGTTGCGAGCTCTTTCAGTCAAAGTACGTATTGTTAAATTAGTAGGATGTCTTGTATCTGGAAACCGTTCAGCGTAAAGTCTTGATGTGAGTAATCAGCCGTATTGAGAAATTTCTTTGGAAACTATCAAACTATCACAAAAATTGACAATACCTAATTTTTTTCTAATTTTCAGTTATTCAAATTACGAATATAAAATCGGCAGCATTTAGAACTTTGAAATAATAAATTTTTTCTGCATGAAGCTCCAAACAAGATTATTAATTCGATAAACAAACAAGCTGAACACTAAACGGTAATCAGGCCGGTAAGAAGCATCAATACCAGAAAAACCAATGCCTCGTGATGTAGTGTGAAGTAAGTCAACAGCTCTAACGAAAAACAAATGCCTGACACTACGCTGCGATCGGTCAGGACGTACATGAATCCTTTTAAGCTAAATTATTTCAACTTTGATCATTTCAAATTAATAATTTTTAATTTTTATGCAACGTTACAATAAAAATTGAATAACTGTTCGAATTATCATATCAATTTATGTACGTCCTGACCGATCGCAGTGTAGTGGCATTCTCTGATGAGAATGTATAATAACAAAGATTTTAATTTTAATCTAAAAACAGCTGAATTTCACCAAAAAAGACGAGTTTTTAACAAAATAGTCTAATTTTTAACCAAAAAAACGAAACCACTCGTCCTATTAACAAGTGATCGCCAAACAAATTTGTAGATCTTTTTTAATGGCACACTATTTGCTTATTTTTTTCGTGCCTTGTGTTGTTTTTCCAAAAATGAAATATTTTTATGGTGAATATTATTTTTCACAATTTAGGCAAAAACTATGCATTCTATCAAAAATAAATTTAAACAAATTCGTAGCTCTTTTTTTGGGTTAACACTCTAAGGGCTAAGCCTTGACTTTGTTAAATGAAAATTCTAAAAAAATTAAGGAATAATGTATGGTCATTTTCTTATCGTTTTATGCAAAAAAGTTCATTTTTATTTTTATCGTCTTCCCGGTTTCTACTAAGTATACAATAACTCATAACCACCTTGCGAGATGCGCAATAGTACACCTTGATCCAGTGCACGTATTTATTTTGCATAATTTTAAGCTCGTTACTCAATGCTCAATGCAGATTTTCACGAATGAAACTAAAAACTTCACGTTTTACTTGCGGCTCTCGCCTCCACTCGCCTTGCTGCCTTGCTGACGTCACTGCTGCAGTCATTTTTGCTCAGTACCTACTTTTGCAGCTGTGAGGCTATCTTCTTTCTCTAGTTACTAAAATCTTAAGACGGAATCTTACGAAATAAATAAATGTCGTCTGCGAGAGTGTTTTTTGAATCTATCAATAAAAATACTCTCGCTCTACACTAGCCACGTATATCACAATGTACAAATATTATAATTTTATCGATAGCCGGGGCTACCTGACACTCTTTTTCAATAAGCTTTTTTGGTCGTCATGTGAATTTCTCTGTTTTTCTACCTAATATCATTATTCTCTGAATATCTGCTTTGCAGGTGTTGGTTACTGCGCTAACATTGAAATATATATTGAAATTTACATCGATACCAGATACATTATTAATAAAAATGTTTAAGTGGCCGGTGCTATTCGACTTTACCCTACCGGTAAAAATAAGCTCTACAAGTTTTATCAGTTAATCTGCAACACTCCTTAAGTCATCGTGTTTACATAAAGGATGACATCCATATACACTTATGTACATCCGGATAATTGCTCAGAACATTTATTTAAACTTTTTTTAATAAAAGTACGTTTAATTAGGCATATTTTTGAATAAACTGGCACTCACCAGTTTACCTGGCCCAGTGGACAACTTGCCTTAAAAAAGTGATATCTTGTGATGAATAAGGTTTTCGATATATTTAATAAGTAATTCTCTACAAAATACAACAATTGAAACTCCATATCCTGCAACTAGGACCGCAACAAAGGGAATCAACAGCATATTCTCTGTAGTAATCACTTCTTCATTGGCAAGTCTGGAAGTTTTCACGACATTTGGAAAGAGCTCTTGATTCCACCTTTCCATAACCCCTGAGTGGTCAATCTTTTTCAATCTTTGGTCGAATTCATAGAGATAAGGCGAATTGGCCTTGCATAACATGATTTAAGGATTCTCCAACAAACTTTCTTTCAGGATCTAAAAAAATGGCCTATGATTTTTATCTCAACTCGCTATGACGAACGCTCGTGCCAATTTTTCATCTATGAAGCATGAAAAATTTCTGGATTTTAATAAGGACTTGATACAATCTTTTTGACTAAGCCAATTGTCTTACTTTTGTTTTAGTTGTAGACGCCGAACGACCCTTCTTTGGATGCAATTTTTAAAACTCTGAAATCCACTTTCTTACTTAATATTTTTGAAATAATTGCGTCTGACCCAGAAGCTTTGAAAGAATATTCAGAAAGGTTTCTTTCCGCCTGAAGTATGGGTCAAGTGTCTGTTGAACCTGTTATCATTTCTATGCCTTTCAAATTGTTTAATTTAATCGGAAACATTGACACTCCGGTCGTTAAATTCTTATTGTTGTAGATCTGGGTAAAAGAATTGAGATAATATATGACAGCAGTACTTTGTTTTGCAGTACTCTAAGGATTCGAGAAAAGTTTTTGATGCGAATCCTTTCTCTTAACAATATTGAGAACTGCCAAGTCCAAACACTTTTTAGAGTATGCGCAGTAAAGTAATTCTTTGTGGCTATCACTTTTTGTGTCTCCTGTAATGATCATTCCTTGGATGGCTCTGTGCCACTGATACGTTCATCAAAAATTCCATTATGCTTTTAGAATTTGAACTATTGTCTAGGATTACAAAAAATTTTATTCTCGCATGTAAGCTTCGACTATCTCTGGTATATGTGATACTTTTTGGTAATACTTGCAAAAAGTTAATTACTCTGTTTGGTACATTGATAGTGATTTTGCGTACAATTTTGCAGAACCTTGAATCTTTGTAAAGATGAGTACTGCCGTCTATCAATATTTATGTTTCAGGAGTACAAGAATCGGTTTTTATTTGCTGAGGAAGTCCATTAAGCCACCTGAAATCGTGTGAAGCTGCTTGTACTTCCATGAAAAAAATAGGAAGAGGATAGTCTTAAAGTGAAAATAAGCCATCTTGTCGTTTTAAAAAAGTTTTTTCAAACAACAAATTGCTATCTTCTAACACGTCTTTCACCTTTTTCTAATACGGAAGGACAGTTTTGTGAAAAAATTGCTCAGCAACGATGACCGTAATATTTTTAACGCGGACTGATTTAAATAAAGAAAAGTGGGTAAAAATTATAATTAAATGCAAAGTAATGTGCACAGAATATGGGAAAGATACTTTACTATATCAGCAAATTTTTCAAACTTGCTGGCCTCGAAAAAACATGTATGCACTGCATGTAATTAAATTTTCTTTATTGTTCCATTTCTCTCATTCAATTTTTTCAATTATTTTGAAACAACAAATAAATAACAACAACATAAAAACAAAATAAATATAAGAATTTATAAATGACAAAAATTTTGTCACTTTACTTAGTGTCCAGAATTTCTTTTGTAATTTGGAGAAATTTTTAAATATCAAGATTCCCAAGAAACTAAATAAAATAAGAAACTAGCGTAAAATACTAAGAAACTAGTTTGAAAATTAGAGGACGGTTTATCTGTATTCACATCCAACTTAAATGCTAATTGTTATACATACTAACAATTCGTAATAAAAACCTTTTCTATAAAATATTTGAAGTATATCAGTAATGCAATTGAAGAATTAAATTTCATTTCCGAAGAACTTTTGAGGCTATTTTACATTCCTAAATCGATCTTCAGAACAATCATTTGTTTTGAAAAATTGTTTTAGAATAGCACATCTCAAACGATCTAGACAAAGATGTTGTACATTTTCTGTCATTGGATAAGGCAAGAACTTCGTTCACGTTATGATTAAAATCATTTAATTTGAAACCTTAGTGACTCTCACGTTACGATAGCATGCTATTGATTCTATATTTAAATTTTTAAGTGTAATGTTTGCTGCAAAAAGATGTTTTCTAAGACAAATCAAATTTCTTTTAATATCACTTAAAATAAAATTCAACATTTTTTTTACTTCTTTTCTAACAAAATTTCGAAATTTTGTGTTTAAAGTTTTATATTTAATGAATTAAAATTTTATCTTTAAAAACTTTAAAACGCGACAATTGTATGCACTTGAAATATTTGACAAGATATTTCAAATTTTTAATTTGTAATTTTTTTTTGAAAAGTTCCTAGGGCTAAGCAGCCTTCTAAGGAACAGAAAACATACAATAATTATTTCAATCCAAGGTCCTTGAACAAATAACGATAACGCAAAAGAGAAAAAAAAACAAGAATAAGCGAAAAGTGTAGTGAGCAGTAAGCTCTAAAATTGAAAAAGCCAACCAAAAATAAATATAATAGTTTGATTAATCAAAAATAAACTAAGCCTATCAAAATCTACACATAAGGTTGTACAAAACAAGTGAATTCGTATGTGCGAGGAACTTGATAATTTACATAAGAGTGTAATAGCATTATAGGTAAGAGTAATCAACCGTAAATATATGACATCTTTAAAAAAAACCCATTACCAATGTGTGATGTCAAGCAATGAGTTTTCATTGTCCAATAAAAATTAGAAGAAACTCTTTTTAAAAAGGTCATGTGAGGGAGCCTCTCTAATACAAGATGAAAGTTTATTCCGCAGGCGTGCACTCCTTATCATAAATGACCTCTGCATTTTGCAAGTTCTATGTGTTGGAACTTTTAAAACTGAACCTCTATCACGATGCCTTGCCTGGTAAGGATTTTTATCAACAAAGGTGAATAATTTAAATATGTATTGAGGGGTCTCATTTTCGAATATGAAGTATAGTAAGATGCCAATAAAAAATTGCCTTCTTTTAGCTACTGTCAGAAACCCAGTTTTTAGACGATATGAAGAGATGTGTTCACTTTTAGGTAGATTATAAATGCAACCGATACATGCATTCAGGGCACGTTCCAATTTAGCGTTTAAGTTATAGGTGATATCGTGTGCAATGCAACCGAAATAAAAAAAGGTAATATAAACCTTCAAACTAAAATAATTCTAGTGGAAGTAGGAAGGCAGTCTTTCTTTTTATGTAGCTACTATAAAATTCTAAAAGTGTTCCTTGAGATGGTCAATACGTGTCCTTACAGGACAGAGTGCAATTTGTTACAAATCCTAGATCTTTAGCCATATCAAGGAAAGCAATCAATACATTGCCGAAACCTAAGAAGGCGGTATGATTTTTAAATTTCAAATGAGGGGAAGACAGACGGCTTAATGACAATCGCCTGGGCTTAAAGCGGGTTCAGCATGAGCCCATTCACCACAGCCTAATGTGACACGAAGTCTATATGCTTAGCAAACTATCCAGATAAGATCGGTAGTGAATTCAAGCGACGCTGTTAAGCTATTGTAATTAGCTCTAAAACCAGATCGCAAAGAGTTCATTAAATATTCATGTCCAAAAAATTAAACAGCTGGCAAAAAACAATCCGCTCAAGCGGCTTAGTCTAATAGGGACACAGGTGAGATGTCTGTAAAAAGAGGTTACTATTATTAAAGCGATCCCTGCGCGGGGCGAGGGTTGGAGTTACTATTACATGCTAATTTGGTGGTGAAAATTACCGCAGAGGATCCGAAGGCGTGAAGTCCACGTCAAGGTCTTCACGCTTTGGTGGAATTATTCGCAAATATCGCAATAAATGCAATACATTATCCTTTTTGTTCTTATTTTTGATAGTGTTGTAATTATACTAGTTGTGTTAGTCTCTAATTTTTGTTTGCGCTAGGTACCGAAGTTTGCAGAATTCTTCTTTAATACGAGCATTTTTAGTTCTGTTAGCTAGTCTACGCTTACAGTCTCGGGCCCTCATTAAATCTCTAATTTCCAAAGTTGAACAGGGTGCAGCTACTTTACGTGAGCTTGGAACAAAAAGTGGCGCGAACTCGTCAAAGGCCTCAGTTAAAATTGCAACAAGCTCCTTTACCTTAGAGTTAACATTCCCTTGTAAAACCAGATTATACCAATCGCAGTTCTGTATGTGTTTATGAAATTCCTGCACTTTAATATTATTAAGACCACGGATCTACATGGAAGTCAGCCTGGTTGGAAGGTTACAGGATAGTTGGTATTCAATGTTGATCAGATAATGATTAGAAAGGAGGGCAATAAGGTGTTCACCATAAGCAGTTACTTTGTCTGAATCGTTCACTATGATAAGGTCAATCAGCATGCTAATCCGGTCAGTGTGGTGAGTGCAATCATGCAAAAGGAAGGCCAAACCAGCAGAGAAAACCACTGACTTCAAATAAATAGTTGAATTGTTAGCTGTGTTAAGATTCGTGTTCAAATCTCCCATTAAAATAATATTGTTATAATTAAAAACAAGCGCAAAAATATCTGACTCCAATTCCTTGTTACATTTAGCGTTGGGCGGTTTGTAAATTACCCCTACTAACAATTAATTTTCTCCGGCAGAGACTGAAAGAAATAGATAATCCGCTATCGGATGATGTGCTTGTGGACTGGAGCCAACAACGCAGCCTGAAAGACTTGTATGGATGTAAAGGAATACCCCACCCCCTCTTCTCTCTCCTTCCTGACGAAGCAACAAATAACTCTTGATCGCAACAGCACTAGATGGGGTATTAGGCTTGAACCACACATCTAAAACAGAAATAATATGATAATCACAAGAGCTGAAAAAATTTTCAAACTCAAGTAAATGGGCTAGGAGAGACTGAGCATTGACATGGCAAATTTTTAGCTTATCCATGTGTATGATCGTGGATACAAGATGCGAGAAACTATCTGAAGCAGATAAAGAGCCCTGTCAAGACATTTTACAGGCAAAATTCTGAACCAAGCACTCCAGAGGACATTATAGCCAAAAATAGTACAGTGACGTTTATCAAGGGTGCCCCTCTGTGGAAATGACATTCCGCGTAGGTTGAAATAATAAACAAGATAGGCCCGACAAAATGCACCTTCAAGAGATACAGAACACATCAAATTATAGATATACTTATTTGAACTAATTAAATCTATCACACTCAAGTATAATATAACCTTAATAAGGAGGAGAAAGGAAAATGGGCTAATAAGAAATATTATGCATGTGCAAGCTACTACCTCTAGGGCTACAGCAAAAAAATATTAGGAATAAAAGGATATGCGGTCACTGCCGTTAAAACACTATGGAGGTTCAGCTCTAAATACAATAATTGCTATCGTAGCAAGTCGAGATCCTGTAAATTGCTGAGGATGAATCTTCGTGAGCCGTCTTCCTTTCTACAAATTATTTTCCCGCAACTGATCCATAAATATTTGATTTGCTTATTTCTTCTCAGCTCCAGCACCCCGTTGTATATCTGCCCAAAATACTGAGTGAGAGCCTCACGAAAGTAGAGGATGTTTTTTTCCTGCTCAGGCCAACCAATTGAGCTTGTCGCAAAGTCTCGGTTTTTCTTTCTTTGGTCAATCAAAGTGGCACATGTCTGCTGTTCCTAAAATTTTGCGTCTATGATAGGCGGTCGTAGATTCACTTGTGGATTTGACGCAGTTCGATTGAGTCTGTAGATATTAAGCAGTGTGTCATTGACAAGGGAAGAACCACGAACATTAGCAATCTGTCCCGTAATTTTTGGGAGATTTTCCGAAGGTTTCTCAGGTAAACCGTGTTTCTCAAGTGTATTGGCAAGAGCGACCTGTTTGAAAAAGTGACATTTACGCTTGAGTTAAGAAAGCTGTGAGCCCTAAATTTCAGAGTACTAATCCAAAATGCACTGATGGTAAGGTCCTCCTAGATTTGCTTGACTGAGGCTTCGAGTAAAACATTGAAGATTTCGTGATGTCCTTCAAATGTCTCAAGAAGAGATGTCAATGGTTTGAGTCCAGCAGCAAGACCCTGACAAACAGCCTTTGTTATTGTCTCGGAGACCCCAGTACTTAGGTCTGTGGCAGCCATTCCTGATGTATTTACGTCATACGTATCGATCACCTCAGAGACAGAGTTTTGCTTATTTCGCCTATTCTCATTCGACATGAGTGATGTACATTTTCCATATTACCATTCTTTATGCCTTTTTGCAGAATTTTAGTATCCTTATACGGAATATTAGTACAAGTCTGATGAACGAAAACAGAGCACTTAACGCATTGCAGTAAATCGTTGGAACCTCTATAAACAAAAATGCCACAGGTGGTACGAGCAACCATGTTAGAAGGCGGTATTTCATGTATTAACAAATACTAAAAAAATAGCAATGAATTTAAAGGGACCAATTTCATTTCAAATCATACACAGCGTACAGCTTTAAATGTCAGAATGATTTGATATTGATTCTACGCAAAGAAACCCTTTGCAGCACGACTGTTGTGTCAAACAAATTTTTAGAATTTGAAATTTTTTTTCCTCAAAATGAATTTA
>JAUELO010000274.1:5772128-5792336 GCA_032357855.1 Amphibolips quercusostensackenii | reverse complement strand
AAACTATGAAATAATCAAAAATACAGTATAATGATCCTGTCTAAGTACATGAAATCTGATTATATTTTTTGAAACATCAAGAAATATTTGAAATCCTTTGAGACTTTTAGGAGGTTTAGAAAATTCTTTGCAATCTTATTTTTAAATTATTTTTTTATTTCTTATGAAATGACAATAATGAAATTTCAATTTTTATATTTTAAGCCTAGAAAAGTAGATATTATGGTTGATTGTCTCAAAAAATATCGTTCCGGGTTTGTATCATAAGGATTGTTATTAAATACAAAAAATTATATTCATAAAATAAGATCGTGCTTCTATATTTGGCAAATAATTATTTTCACACTAACTGTAATTCACACAAACATAATAAAAATGTTTTATGTTGATAAGAAATACTTTTTGTCCATGTAATTTAAAAGTAAATATTTTTAACTTTTTATTTTTCACTCATACATTACTTTATTCAAGTAAATAGGAATTCTATTTAAACTCAAATTTCAAAAGATTATTTACGCCTTTGCTTGCACAAAGTCCAAAAAACAAATAATTTTTTGTCTATGTGTCTGTCAGTTTGGTAACGTGAATGTTATAAAGTGCTACCATTTGAAGGACTTAAGGAATTAGATTAGCCTTTCATACACTTTTCTATGGAATCAAAATGCAAGTCAATTTTGTTAACAAGTCTAATTCAACAACAATTAGAAAGTTTCGCGCAGTTTCAAAATTAAAAACAAAATTTAGTAAAAATTTCTTAAAACTGTTGTCATAGGTTTTGGAAAATGATAAAAATACTTAAAAATTGTCGGAGCAAAAATGTTCAATTTAAGTGAAACTGCCGCTTCTTATTAGTTGAAAATTCTTCCAGTCTAGAAATATAATATTTGATTTATTTGCTCGCGTCCTCGAGACGCTTTGATTGACCTATTAAAAAAGCTTTGATGACCTTTCATGATCAATAAATAGCGAAATATGAAGTATTAAAAAACAATCTTAATACAAGTAAAACTTGTTTTTTATTTGGAATTCAACGCTATCGTAAGTTGAAAACAAATTATATAGCCGAATTAGGAATGTAAAAATTTTATATAGTCCGCTAACGGAATACATAGGATTAATTCTGACAGTGGTTTGAATTTTTTAATTGATACAACATATTACTTTGCAATTAACAAATAATACAGCAGTATATGTTTAAAGTAGAAAAAAGCACCACCAAACACACAGATCTTAACACGCAATATCTATTATCTATTTTAGTTATCAGGACAAAATATATTTTTATGTTAAACTGAAATATCTAAGATGTTAGGTTCGTACAAGAAAACAAGCCAGACATCTGTGCTGTTTTCAATCCAAAAAAATGTTTAACATCAGCACCATTCCTTTCTGGAACAGGTCAGACCATTTTTCAGAATCCCGTTTCTAAAGAAAGTTAACTGAAATATTAAAGCTTTACTAAAAATTATACTTAGATATAAGCATCTTATCCCCGTATTATTAAAAATTTTAGTACTAATAAAATGTAATGGCTGTTTCAAATAAAAAAATTTCGAAACTGCTTCGCTGATAGTACTAGGGTAAATTTTAAAAATTGTGACAAACACTGAAGCTAATAAAGCAGAATAGTAGATATATTTGTAGAATCTACTTGAATAATTGCTTCCACAATACATCGTTTTCGAGGATTTTAAAACACTTACTATTAGAAAAAAGTCTACAGCGAAATACCCGACATGGGCGTGCAGATGATTAATAAAAACATTTATATTTACACGAAAGTATTAAGCTTACTGCAATTAATATTTTCAAGAGTGCTTCTGTCAAACCTAAGATATCATCTGGTGAAAAATCATGTTTCCGATGCAGTTAATCAGTTTTTCTTTAAAAATACAAAAAATGTAACTTCATGTCTTGCAAAAAGGACCACAACGAGGAAAATCCCTGTAATACTCTATTTTACAATCACTTCTTTATCAGAAAGTCTGGAACTTTTTATAAAACATAGAAAAAGCTTTTAATTCTACTTTATCTAAGACCCTAATTTGTCAATGTATCCTAATCCTTGACCAAATTCATTAATATAAGGAAAAACAGCTTTGCATATCATGATTTTTAAAATCCCCAAAAAGTTAACTTTCAGGATCTTCACAACTGGTCTATGATTTTCTTTTACATTCTCTAGGACAAATCTTCGTGCGAATGTTTTACTTACAACACGTGTAAGATTCCTTGATTTTCATCATAGATAAACACAGTCTTCTTTGCTGTAATAGCTTTTGGATCTTTTGAGCAAAGCCTGAATGTGTTCACCGTCTTCTGCTAACAGCAGAGAGCTTAAGAAGTTTGTTTCCATTAATGGGTTGAGGTCTTTTGTATAATTTCAAAAAAGCACAAAACGAACAAGATAGAAATTACCAAAAAACACATGTCAGAATTCCTATGTGAAACGATGTACTTGTCACGATTAGAGCTTCTGACGTACAACAGTAAATTCTGACATTAAACTATAGGAACGGTTATGAACTGTTCTTTTCATGCAAGTTTGAGAAAATAAATAAGCTTGACAAAAAATTTGAATTTCAACTTTTAATTTCAACATTCGAACTATCGAACTTCAATTTTCCATTCAATTCTATAAGAAATTTTACGTAAATTCTGATTCTACAAAATTTAATACGTTCTTTATGAAAACACTTAGGCATCTACAATTAAAAAAACAAATCGACGGCTAAAAATATGACAAGTTTGCGCAATTGATTTTAAAAAAGAATTAAGATTTACTCAAAGGTACAAACGTTAATCTAATTTATATTTTTAAAAATGCTTTTGTTAGTTTTATGATTTTGCTTGTGAAAATAAGCTCTAAAAATATCATTGATTTATCTACGACTGCCTTTAAGTCATTGGTTTACAAATAACTGTAAGATCCACATTCACATACGTACATGTAGATGATTGCTTGAAACATTAGATTGGACATTTTAAAATTAGGAAATTTTTAATTAGGCAAATTTTGAAAAATTCAATACTTACGCAGCTTTCCTGGCCCAGTGGTCATATTGACTTAGCAAAGCGATATCGGGTGTTGAATTATGTTCTCGATGTATTTAATCAGTAATTCTCCAAAGAATGCAAAAAATGAAACTCCATATCCTGCAGCAAGGACCACAACCAGGGGTATCAGCAGTGCATTGCTAGTAGTATTCACTTCTTCTTTGAGAAGTCTGGAATTTCTCATAAAATCTGGAAGAAGCTCTTGATTCCACCTTTCCATAAGCCCTGATTCATCAATTTCTCTTAATCTTCTACCAAATTCACGGAGATAAGGCGAATTTGCTTCACATATCATGATTTTCAGATTCACCAAAATACTTTCTTCAATGATCTTAAAAACTGGTCTATGATTTTCGTCTAAGTTCTCTAGGATAAACTTTCGCGCAAATCTTTCATCTAAGACACATACAACATTCCTTGATTTCAATAATGACTGAAGGCAGTCTTGATTTTTTTGAATGCTCTGGGATTTATTTAGTAATGCCTGAATTACTTTATCGTGCTTGGCTGTTAACAGATAGTTTCGCATATTTCTTCCCATAAATGGTTTGAGATTTGTAGAAAGCAAATCCGCTAAAGTGTCAATCGTTTCTTCTGTTTTCATTATCATTTTAACATCCATCACTATCGTGTAAAAAGTTGAAGAGAATATCCAAAAGCCAATCAGGATAAAGGCTAATGCAATTCGATCCGAATTCTTTACCACATCTCTGGGGACTGGCTGTCCCAGCAAAGCTGCTAACATGTGCAGCGGAGCCCAAAATCTGTTTTCAAATTCCAATATGCGAAGAATAAGCCAGATCAAGGTAACCAAGAAAAAAGTCAGGATTCCCGTATAAAACGACCTACTTGTCACGGTTAGAGATTGAATCATTTTTGACCCAATTGGGACCACTGCCGAGAAATGAATCATTTCTTTTCTAATTACATATGTGATGGAATGCTCTGCACATCGAATGCCAAATATTATATTATTTGTGATAAGACTGATTTCTCCATTCACAACTTTTTTAACTAAGCCGGTTGTCTTACTTTTGTTGCAATCGTAGTTGCCGAACGACTCTTCTTTAAAGGCCATTTCTACAACTTTGAAATTCATTTTCTGAGCCAGGATTGTGAGAATTAACGCTTCTGGTCCTGAAACCTCAAGTGGATAGCCAGAAAGATTGTATTCCACCTGAACCATGGGTCGGCCATCCAGTGAAGCTATTTTTATTTGGAAGCCATTTAAATCGTGTAATTTTTCTGGAAAAATTGATGCTCCTGTCGAATATTTCTTCCTAGTGTAGATTTGCGTAAAGGGATTAAAGTAATGCATTGCTACAGTACTCTGTTTTGTTATAATCTTAGAAATGTCAGAGTTGCTTTGCCCCAAATTCTTTTTTTTGACAATATCGAGAACTGTAACATCGAGGAACTTTTTGGACCATGCGTAGAGAAGTAATTCTTCGTGGCTACTACTTTCAGTTGCTAGTAAAATGATAATCAGAAGCCTTGGGTGACTGTGCGCTAGAGATACGTTCATCAAAAATTCTATTATGCTCTTAGGGTTGGTACTCTCGTCTAGGATTGCAACAAATGTTACTCTTTCATAAAAATTTTGGCTTTCTCCTATGGGTCTGATACTTTTTGGTGACACTTTCAAAAAGTTAATTATTTGACTTAGTGTATTGCTAATTATTTCTCGTACAATTGCGCTGAACATTGAATCTTTGTGATAATTAGTACTGCCGTCAATCAATATTCTTGTTTCAGAAGTCCATGAATCAAGCTTTAGTTGATGAAAAAAGCCATGAGGCATCCTGGAATCCGTAGTAGCTTCCTGTTTTCTCATCAGAAAAATAAAAAATAGGATAATTTTAAATTGGAAATTATCCATCGTTTTATTTTTGATTGTTTTATAATACAGCAAACTAATGCTTTAGGCACCTGTTTCACCTTTTGCTGACGCAGAAGAACTGCTTTGAACAAAAATTGAATAGCAACGCTGACCTTTCTATTTTATAACAAGAATCAATAGGAATAAGGAATGTCAGGATTGAACGAAGTCTTAAGTGAATACAAATTACTATGGATGTAAATTTGTGGGCATCCTACGTTAGAAAAGACTTTACTGTATTAACCTACTTTCCATACCTATTTTCTATGCTGATGTTTATAAGTAACTTTTTTTTCACGATATATTGAAAGGTAAAAGAGCAATAGTCATAGAATGTAGACAAATTGTATGGCATCAATAACGTATCTGGAATCTTTCAATAAGATTGCTTAAAAGAAGTTTTTATTTTTATTTTAGAAATGTGATATTTAAGTAAATAGTTTTTGTCCTTGAGGTGCTTTGATTGACCTATTGATGAAAATTTGTTGAACTTTCATGATCAATAAACAGTAAATTATAACGTTTCAAAAAAGCTGCATTTTTTTAATTAAAAAAACTAGTTTTTTTATTTGAAATATAACACTATCGTAAGTTGAAGAGTTGTTTATTGTGACATGAAACATTTATTGACATTTTAATGGTCTCTGATTTTCTGAAAATAAGATTTTCATCAAGACAGAATTGTGAGTAGTAAGTATATTGTTAGAAATCATCTAAAGACATTGGTGAAATATGTAGGGTATGCATTTGCAGCAGAAATTATGACAAGTATTAGTATTAATGAATGAAATATATAAATTGTTGAAAATAAGATTGCAATAAAATAGATTGCAAACTTTATTTTCACAAAAAAATAGAAGCTAAATAGAATATGTTTGAAGTATAAGAAAGTATCTCTAAACACACAGATTTTGACAAGTAAAATCTACTATCTGTTTGTGATATTAGGCCAAAATATATCTTTCTATCAATTAAAGATATCTAAGATGTTAAGTTAATTCAATAATCACAAATATTCTTTTCATAAATATTATTAATAATACTGTACATTTTATGTGAAAAATTAAATTGTTGGCGCAGGTGCTGTCTTTTCTTGAAAAAATGCATAGAGGTAAGAACTTTTAATATCTAGATAACTGTCCTATAGTTGAACTTCAAAAATATTATGACCTGAAACATCTGTATGTTAGGAATAAGAAAATATTTTTTTCATTGTGTTTAAAAAAATAATAAGTAGAATTATTAGTACAAATAATTTCTAAACATCTTTATTTTTTTAAAACTTGATACACTTTTTAATTCACATTTTTGCTGCTTTTATTCAAATGTCCTGTTTGCACACATTTTTAACTGTTTTTATATGTTATACAGGGAAAAAAAATTTTTGTATGAAACCTAGATTTCAAAAATGTAAAAAATAACATAACTTTTTCATTCTTTAATAAAATGTATAAATATTAAAGTCATTCTAATTGCCTCTGAAACCGGAATCTTTTGTGTTAATACATCAACTTTAAATTAGAATAATAAGCAACATTTACTATGTAAACACTACTTTTAGAATAGAAATTTACCAAGAATACAAAATTACAAAATAATACAACATTTTTTTCTAATACAATGACAAATGAAGTTTTTTATTTTAAATAGTAATTTTTTGAGCTCAAAAGGAAGAGAAAGAATATCTGTCGCACCCTATGCCTCTCCCAGGTTCATGATTTTTTTAGTAAAATTGTCAAAATTATTTAATTTGGAAATTTTTGAATAAAAAGTCTTGTTGATTCATACATCGACTTTGAATTATGCTAGTGAAAAAAGTTTTCCTCTCTGAAACAAATCTTTCAAATATTATGAATGAGCATAACTGCTTCAGTCTTCAAAAAAGTTGATTAATATTATAGTAAAATCGGTTTGACTCAAATCGGAAAATTTTATCCGTTATTGCATCAATTTTTAGTTATGCTAATGAAAAAAGTTTAATTATAAAAAAACCGTATTTTCAAACATTATGTATTACCATAGCTTTATTACTCTCCAATGAAATGTATAAATATAGTAGGTCAATCTAATCGTCTCGAAGCAAAGCATCTTCTCTATTCGCACATTAACTTTAAATTATGAAAAGTAGAACACTTTTAATATAAAAATCGATTTTTGATATGATATAAGTAGCGATAACTTCCTCACTCTTCAATTAAATGTATTAATACCATAGGTCAATCAATTCATATTGAACCAAGGAATCTTTTATATTTTTGCATATAATACTCGCAGATAAAGTTGGACCAAACCAATTAAATTTATGTAAGTATGGTTAATTTGATGAAAAATAGCTTTTGTAGATGGTCCTATTTTCAAGTTTAGGATACGCGTACAATAAATATTTTGCCTGAAGCTACTTTTTTTAAATAATTAATTTTGTCATCAGACTTTAGAATCAATTGTGAATCGCCTTTTTTACGCAGGGTTCAGAAAAAAGTAAGACTGACATTAACCACAAATTTCTAAAAATCCATTTGACGCAAAGCTCTGATTAATAAAAAATCTAACATTTTCTTTTTAGGGATTTTTAGACACCTTCTATTTTCAAAAAATCGCTGACTAAATCTCTGACATATTTTTTTTAAATGCTTCTGTCATTTGATATAGCTAGTAAAAGTCAGCTCTAAAAATTCAATCAATTCATCTGCGACTATCCTCAAGTCATTGGTTAAAAGTAAACTGTGACATCCACATTCGTATACATCAAAATAATTGCTACAAACGTTATATAAGACGTTTATAAATTAAAAAATGTTTATTTAGGTCATTAGGAAAAAATTTCCACGTACGCAGTTTTTCTGGTCCAGTGGTCATCTCGCCTTACCAAAGCAATATTTGGTGATGAATTAGGTTCTTGATGTAGCTAATCAGTAATTCCCAAAAAAATGCAAGAAGTGAAACTCCATATCCTGAAACCAGGACAACAACGAGGGGAATCAGCAGCGCATTTCTTGTAGTAACAATTTATTCATTAGAAAGTCTAAAATTTTTCATAAAATTTCAAAGTTCTTGATTCCACATTTCCTTAAAGCCCTGATTCGTCAATTTTTTTCAATCTTCAAATAAATTCCTTAACATAAGGCGAGTTTGCCTTACAATTAATAATTTTCACATTTTCTTGAAAAGTTTTTTTTAGAATCTTAAAAACTGGTCTATGAATTTCGTTTACATTCCTTAGGATGAACCTCCGTGCGAATCTTTCATCTGCAACACATGCAAGATTCCTTGATTTCAATAATAACTGGAGACAGTCTAAATTTCCTCGCGTGCTTTTGGATTTATTTAGCAAAGCCTGAATTACTTTACCGTGTTTGGTAGACAACAAAAATTCAAGCATATTCAATCCCATAAATGGTTTAAGGTTTGAAGTGAGCAAATCTGAAAAAGTGTTAATCGTATCTTCTCTCTTTGTTATCATTTTGGCGTCAATCAATATCGTGTGAGAAGTGGATGAGAAGATCCAGAATCCAATCAGGATAAATGACAATGCGATTTGATTAGAATGCTTCACCACATCTCTGGGGACTAGTTGTCCCAGCAAAGCTGCTAAAATGTTTAGAGAAAGCCAAAGTCTGTTTTGAAGTTGCAAAATGCGCAGAATAAGCCAGATCAAGGTTACCAAAAGAAATCAGAATAGCCGTATGAAACGGCGTACTTGTCACGCTCAAAGGCTCAATCTTCGTTGCGAAAATTAGGACCACTGCGGAGACACGAATCATTTATTTTCTAACAATATATGTGACGGAATGCTTTGCACATCAGATGCCAAGTATCACATTGTTTGTGATAAGATTATTTTCTCCATTTATAGCCTTTAGCTGAGCCAGCTGTCTTACTTTTGTTGCAATCGTATTCACCGTACAATTCTTCTCTAGAGGCAATTTCTACAACTTTGAATTTCATTTTGTTAGCTAAGATTGTGAGAATTACTGCACCTGCTCCTGAAACCTCAAGTGGATAGCCAAAAATATTGTATTTGACCTCAACCATAGGCCGAGCATCAACTGAAGCAATGTCCATTTCGGTGCTATTTAAATCGTGTGACTTTTCCGGAAAAATTAATACTCCAGTCGAATACTTCTTCAAGGTGTGGATCTGGGGGAAGGGATTAAAGTAATGCATTACTACAGTTTTTTGTTCTGTTGAGTTTTTAAAGTACCAAAAGACTTTTTGATTTAAATTCTTTTTCTTGACAATATCGAGAAGTGTGAAGTCAAGGAACTTTTTGGACCATGCGTAGTAAAGTAAATCTTCGTGGCTTTACTCTCTTGCGATCAGGATGATCATCAGAAGCCTTGGATGGCTCTGTGCCAGTGATACATTCATTAAAAATGCTATTATGCTCTCAGGGATTGTTTTTTTGTCTTAGATTGCAACTAATGTTGTTCTTTCGTGAAAACTTTGACTTTCTCCTATTGGCCTAATACTTTCTGGTGACACTTTAAAAAAATTATTTGTTCTGCTTAGTGCATTGGTAGTTTTGTCTTGTACAATTGCGCTAAACATTAAATCTTTGTGATAATCAGTACGGCCGTCGATCAATAATATTGTTTCGAGATTCCGAAAAGCAGCCTTTATTTGCTGAAAAAAGCCATTAAGCAAACTAAAATTTCTAGTAGCTTCTTAAACTTCTACCAGAAAAATGAAGAATAGGATACTTTTTTATATCAAATAATTCATCGCGCTATTTTTTTATTGTTTTATAAGACAGCAAATTGACACCTTTCCGCACGATTTTTGTCTATTGCTGCCATTGAAAAACTTTTTTTCCAAAAATTACATAGCAAGGCTGACCTTTCTATTTTTCAACGAAAATCAATAGAAACACAGGATGTAAAAATCGTGCGATTTTTCAAGTGAATACAAATTATTATGGATAGAACGTAGTGGGCGTTTAACGCAGGAAAATGACTACTGTATTGACCTACTTGCTATACGAGCTGGTCGCTGCAAACACTATTGTAGAGAGATTCAAGATAACAGGAAATTTTGTGTTATTTTTGTCTATTTTAAAGGCCGTTCTAAAGACTTTTTTTAATTGCAGCTAAATTTCTACACTACCATGTCAGTGATAAGGCCAGCTATTTTTCTTTTTGATAGTGGGCAACCAAAAACTCCTAAGAACAAAGTATTAGATTTTTGACTCAGAAAATAATTTATAATAGATTTTGCAATTTAGTAGCTGAATTTATTTTCTCTTAAGACAAGTTTTAGAAAAAATATTGATTATGCAATTAAATCTCACTTTGGCTTCTTTTAGTGTGATTGATACTGTTTGGCGACACATTCAAAATATTAATTATTTGACTCAATGCATTGCTAATTATTTTGGTTACAATTGTGCTAAACATTGAAACTCTGTGAAAAAGGCCATCAAGCAAACTGGAATCTTGAGTAACATCTTCTGCTTTTATCGAAAAGATGAGGATAATGATACTTTTACATTAAGAATAACCCCATCATATATTTTTTACTGTTTTATAAAATAATTAATTTATTAATTTTAATACTTTTTCTGACGCGGAAAAACTACTTTGTGAGATTAAAGAAAACATTTTTCTTCTATCACTATTTTCACAGGTGCAATTAATTTCAATGATATAGGATCCTAACTGAGACTTATTTAATGACTTCTACTTAAAAATAAAATGTATAAGTTTTGGTTTAACAGAAATCAATTGTTTTTCCAAAAAGTAGTTTCCCTCTGTAATTTGTTTTGTTACTCTACGTTTATAAAAATAATAAATCTATCATGTATTCCTTGGCAGGACAAATAATTAACTTTTGTAATCAGAAGACCTTTTGCTTCGTAAAATAAAAATTTTTAATTATTTTTATCCTTGTGTCAGCTTTAAATTATGATAATAAAAAAAAATTATTTTTTGGAATGCAGATTTCTCAAATTCACTAAAACTTCGATTGAATACCGGTTTTCAGACATGGCTCACACTTTGTTCTGCAGTATATCGTTTAAGAGTGACACTGGATTTTATGATTGAAATTTAAAGTTTCTAGTTCTTTTCCTAATTTTTTAAGAAAGGTATTGATTTTGCATGATGCACTATTATAACAGGCCTACAGATCTTAAAAAACAACAACGAATAGTCTTCGAAATACAATCAATTTTTATTTTCATAATGTTTTTATTTGGATTAAATAAAAATTTCTTAATCATTATTATCTGCAATCGTTTTCTTATAATTCTTTATAAACAACATCAAACAAAAAAAACCCGAAAGTCAACAACTTTATAATATCAAAATTGATTTTTTTCGTTTAAAAACTAATGATTTTAGTGCCAAATGTTGAACAAAAAGTAGTTGTTGTTTTTCAATATATTTAAGCTTGTTATAAGTTATGTATTTTGAAAAATGAACACCTCTATTTATGAATTAGAAAAACAACAAGGAATGTTTTATTTTCATCGTAATAAGTGGTTTCACACTTAAACGCTTGACTACATAAAAAAAGGGTTTACAGATCAAATATGGGATTTATTAAGGCCTAAAATTTTCATGTAGAACATTTTTTGTGGAGTAATCAGGACAGTAGCAACATTGTCATCGAAAAAAAATTTTAGTTGAATTTTAACACTAAAATATGAATTAAAAAACAAAAAGTTAATTATTCACGAAACAATTCATTTTTTCAAAAGCAGTAGAATTTTAGAAAAAAGATGAATTTGAAAGCGGAATAGCAAAATTTGGATTGGAAAACGAGGGAAAGGAAGGGATTAATCGTTAAAATGAAGAAAAAAGAAGGTGCAGAAACTGTAAAAGAGTATAGGAAATACAAAAGAATATATGGTAATGTTGAGGAAGAGACATGGAAAATAAAATAAACTAGCAAGCGAACGTGGTAAAGTTTTAAGGGAGGATGGACTACGTGAGGAGTAGATAGATCGATAAGGAGGAGATGGAGAAGAAACCAAAAAAAAAAACAAAAATATATCCGAAAAAAAGTTAAAATAAACATCGAAAGGAAGTGAAAAAAAAGGAAACAAATATTGCTTGTACTGGTAGGGTAACGATTTGTATCGTAAAAATAGAAGGAGCAATTATATATCAAATTTCCTACTAAGTCTAATTTTTCCGTCAGGGTGATTTCCTTAATTTGATACTTTAAGACTTTGTATTCTCTCTGGCGCCTTTGACATACAGATTTTTTTTTAATTATTGAAAAATCATTTGGAACAGATTGATCATATTTTGTTACTTTCTCCAAAATTAGCTTACAAAAAGTAAATATTCCAAAAAGACAAGCACGATGCGTGTAATTAATGTGTTAACCACAACAGTATACGTGCTTCTAAGAAGCAGCTAAATATTTATTGGCTTCACTGTTAAGAAAATTTTGTAATAATACTGTCATCAATTTTTCTTGTGATTAGAAAAAAATGAAGATCGTTTATTCTCTGGTCTTTCCCTAGGGTTTCATTTATGATTAGGTTAGTGTATATAATGATTGATATTATATATGAATTTTGGATGCGTAAAATTTCTAAGGGCTATTAAAAAACAAATCTCTAATGGGGAATCTGCAACTTCTCATAACATCTGGAAGAGGCTCTTGAGTCTACGTTTTCATAAACCCTTGCCGGTTGATCTATCATAATCTTTGGCTAAATTCACAGAGATAAGACGATTTGCGTTAACATATCATAATTCCTAAATTCATCAGAAAATTTTCTTGTAGGATCTTAAAAATTGGTCTATGATTTTCATCTACATTCTCTAGGAAAAAACTTGGTCCAAATATTTTATTCATGATGCATACAAAATTCTTTGATATAAACAGTGTAATGTTTTAAGTAAGTAAATCTGACAAAGTGTTAACCGTATCTTCTGCCTTTTTGATTATTATAAAGCTCATCAATATCGTTTAAAAAGTGAATGAGAATGTGTAAACTCTAATCACTGTAAATCACGATGCAACTCGTTTCGAATGTTTCACCACATCTCTGGAAACAGGATGTTCTATCTAGGCTCCTAAAATGTGCAAAGGACAACAGAATCTTCTCTAAAGTTTAAAGAAGCGCACAACCAGCAAGATAAAAATTACTAAGAAGCAAAGACAAAATTTTTGTGCAAAGCAAAGTAATTGTCACAAATAGGAACTAAATCATTTTGAAAAAAATTGTACCACTGCAAAGAAACGAATTATTTTTGGTCAAGTAATATGTATGTAACAATATGTTACATCGGGAATCAAATATCACATTGCTTGTTATGAAATTGGTTTCTCCATTTACGACTTTTTTTTTAATCTAGTGTTCTTTCTTTTTTTTATTTATAGTCGCCAAAATATTCCGCTTCGGAGGTAATTTTTACAACTGTGGATTTCATTTCCTCAGATAGGCTTGTGAGAAGTACTGCGTCTGGTCCTGAAACATGAAGCTGATATCCACCAAGACTGCATTCCTTCCGAAGCATGGGTCAAGCATCTAATAAAATCGTATAATTTTTCGGGGAAACTTGGTGTTTTGGTGAAAAATTTCTTTCTGGTGTAGACTTGAGTGAAGGGATCAAAGTAATGCATCACTGCAATACTTTGTATTTTTGCAGTCCGAGGATTCCAGAAGGGTTTTTGATCTAAATCCTTCGCCTTGACAATATCGAGAACTGTGAAGTCCAAAAATTCTTAACACCATGCGTAGCGGAGAAATTTTTTCTGGCTTTTACTTTCTGCTGCTAGTAAAATCATTTTTAGAAGCTTTAGTTGTCTTTGTGCCAGAAATACTTTCATCAAAAATTTTATTGTGCTCTTAGGGATAGTACCCTTATCTAGGGTTACAACAAATGTTGCTCTTCTATGTAAACTTTAAATTTCTTTTACAGGTTTGATACCTTTTTGTGACATTTTTAAAAAGGTTATTATTTGACTTTGGTCATTGCTAGTTATATCTCGTATGATTACAATGAACATTGAATCGCTGGAATGACCAGTTCCGACGTCGATCAATGTTATTCTTTCGTGAGTCTAGAAATCAGTCTTCATTTGTGAAAAAAGCTGTCAAGCAGCCTGGAATCTCTAGTTTCTTTTTGTGATTTTATCACAAAAATAAACAGAATGATATTTCTGAATTGCAAATTAGTCATTTTAGAGATTTTTTAATTGTTTTATAAAACAACAAATTGATGTCTTTTAATATGACTTCACCTTCTGGTGACACAGAACAACTGACTCAAAAAAAATACTCAGCAAGGGTGAACTTTCTTTTTTTACAATTATTCAAATGAAAAACTCTGGAAGCTGTACGATTTTTTGTCTCGTACAAGTTTTGAAGAATGCAATGTACGGCTTATATCGCCTAAGAAAAAGTTTTTACTATACTCACCTATTCTCCACACGAGCTAGAGTAAGAATAACTATTTTATAGATATCTATGGGTACAAAAAAAAACAAACTATCATTTGGTTTAAATATTAAAAAAACAGATTTTTTATTTTTCATATTTATTTCATGGATATTAGAAAAGTGGATTTGAAACTTTATTATTCTTATCCTAATGAGAGGGTGTTATTGCTTCTGCTATCATCGTTATTGTTATTTTCTCTATACTAGATAACTTTTGAGAGCCTAATCGGATTAAATTGCACTCTAAAACACGTTTTAAACGTAAAAAGATAAAGGTAGAGTTTGTGAACTGGCCACTTACACACCATTCATATGTATCAGATTCCGCAGAAAATAAGTCCTTACTGAAGTATCTTTCATATCTTTTTAGTTAGTTTGACAGTTTTGCGTTACTTTCCAAATTTTATCATTCTGTTCGTAGATTTTGCAAGAAGTTTAATTTTAATCATGCAAATGATCAAAGGTAAAAAATTATACAGGTTTGTCTTACTCACTAACAAAGTCTCTGTTTATCAAAATCAATTTAAATAGGACTCATTTTTGATTTTTCTCAGCGATATTTTGCGAGAAGTGAGTGCTATTTCAAATAAAAATTGCTCAGCTGTTTTGTCTTCTTTTTTTTACTAAGAACGTCTAAAATGAAAAAATGTGGAAATTCTATGGTTTCTTAAGTAAATAAAATTTATTATGGATGCAAAAAAGTGTGCATACATACAAAGCAAAACTTCACCATGTTAGCATATTTTTAATGTGAAATTATTCTAGAGATATCTAAGATCTCATGGACTTTTGTACTAGTTATTAGTATTTCATTCTCATGTTCATGCGAAGGTATTGGTTATGTGAAAATTAACGTTCGCGGATCATCAAATTTTGATGTTTTTGGATTTCTTGATTAAGAAAATAATGGATTTCACTACAGTGTCTGTTTGTCGTAATCGTCTTTGCGTACAACGACTTTTGAAGCAATTATCCTTATGGATTGCCTTTTGCACCATGTTTGAAAGCTTGAATAGTAAGGACGAGTTCATTAGCTCTGGCTATTTTCAACCAACAAAAGCGCATTATAAAAATCAACATCTTTTTATCTAAATTAGTTTATAATATCCATTAACTTATATAATTAAATATTATCATATAATTTATATTATTTATATAATATCATTAATTATTAAATTTATTTTCATCTTTTAAACTTCTTTCACCCATAAACCATGCTCCGTATAATATTTTATATATGTATCTTATATTTTTTTAAATAAATCAGAAGAACCGTGAAAATAGAGGTTGTTTTAAAAATGCTTTGTGTCTCGAAAATTAAAGTGCACAAAAAAGCTTCCAAAGCTTTTTTTGCACAAGGTGAAACGTATGAATTTTCATATAATATTCATAAATGAAGTTTATTCTACATCAAGTGATCGTCGTAAAAATAGAGAATTTTATGAAAAGTATATATTTTTTAGTCTTCTTAATATCTATGTGAAAGCAAAACGAAGGCTTCACTTAATTCATTCTTAGCAATTTTCAAATATGTAGTATGCTACGTACCTTATAATTTTATGCCAAAGCAAGATCCCTGAATTTAAAAATTGTGACAGCTCTTTGAATTCTTTAAAAACTCAGTGAATTTATAGACAACTTCAAAGATGACCGTATTGTATTACTTTGAATATACAGTGATAAGTTCTGCGAATTAACTATAGAAACGGTTATGAATTGCCTTTTTTGTGCAAGTATAGGAAAAAATAAAATGAACAAAACATCTCAATTTTAACGAATAAATCCTACGTGAAGCTCTAATTTAAATATCTAATACTTGCTGTTTAGAGATTTTTGCGCACTTTTTATCAGAAAAAAACACGCTAGCTGAATCCCTGACACGGTCAAGCAGCCGCTATAAAGAAAACCTTTAAATTTGCCTAGTGTCCGCTTGTCGCCATCAGGCCAGTATCAACTTCAGTTCAAGGTCAAACCTAAAACATTCATAGCTAACCAACTAAATTAGGGTAACTGTAGGCTTTAGTGGAGGCTAAATTCGAATCCGGTGTTCGTTTGACGCCATCAGGTCAGTATCAAGGTCACTTCAAGGCAAAACCAACAAAATTCATAGCTTACCAATTAAATCAGGGTGCTTTTAAATTTGAGTCGTCGCTGAAATCGAATCCAGTGTCTGTTTAACGCCATCAGGTTAGTGTAAAGGTCAGTTCAATATTAAACATACAAAATTCATCGGTAACCAACTGAATCAGGTAACTTCAGATTTAAATAAGCATTTTGAGGTAAAGGTCAAGAGATTCTAATGTTCAAATGTGGAAAAACCTGAAGAGTTTTATGTGGTTTCTGTGCTGTTTAGAATTTGTAACCTTGTCTTCATTCAAAAATGCCATAGTATTAGATATTTTTTTAATAAATTGAGTTTAAACTCGCTCAATACAGTGTGAAAAACGCTTGAATTGTAATTAAAGTAGATTCAGCGCTACCCTTTCTGAAACACGTGTAGGTGCCACTTTGTTAGAACTTACCCGTTACAGAAAAATGGGCGTTAACGCCAGGTTTATGTGATGTATAAAGTATGATGCTACATATAAATAAAAATGTGATGCTTGTTTAAAACGACCTTTTTTCTGAAGAACGCCTTTTTTTACTTCAATGATCTTCAAATACTCTTTGGTTTATGAACTGTCTTTAAATCCCTTTTTAGGCACCAGCAACAGTCAGACATCATGTAAGTATCCCATACACCTTGATATCTATGCTCCACGTCTTTAAAGTCCTAATGAAACCTCTTTTCCTGCTCTTCACGTATATCACCTAAATTTTCAGGAAACTAATCGATATAAGAACCCAAAAAAGGAATCTTTAAATTCATCAGACACTCTAACTTTTCAAAATTTTTAATCATTTTAGCTTCTAATTTTTGTAGCTAGGGTGTTTATGGTTTCCTGAAAAGTTGAAGCAAACTTGCCTGAAGCTTTTTCATGCTTTTCTCATCACTAGTCATTCTTCGCTCAAATTCAGCATCGTTTAGCAAAGCTTTAATTTTCGGGCCGTCAAATACTCCCTCTTTTATTTTATTATCGAAAAGTTTAGGAAACTCCTTTAAAACATACTTATAAGCATGACTTTATGTTTTTTTCATTACCTTAACAAATTGTTTCGCTAAGCCGAGTTTTATATGTAATGGTGGTAACAGCACTTTTATTGGGTCTACTAATGTTCATCTATAACATTAAATGATCTTGAATTTGTGAGTGTGTGGATTTGTGGATATGTGGGTTTGTAGATTTGTGGGTTAGTGGGGGATTTAAATTTAGCAACCACTTAAACCTAAAGGTACCCTGATTTAGTTGGTTAGCGATAGATTTTGCAGGTTTGACCTTAAACTGACCCTAATAGTGACCTGATGGCGACAAACGGACGCCGGGTTCAGATTCAGTGACCTTAAACACGTGCGGTACACTTAGTCCCGCTTATGTTGCAGGCCTAGGGGGTTTGTGGTCCTGTGTTATCTGGGACTGTCTTAAAGTAATTGGTTTACATAAAACTGTGATATCCACGTTTAAATAGATACTGTTAATTGTTCAGAACATCAGACTAGATATTTTTAAATTGAAGAATGCTTATTTAACCAAATTAAAGAAAAAATCGCTACTTACGCAGATTTCCTGGTCCAGTGGTCATCTTGCCTTAGCAAAGCAACATCTGGTAATAGATTAGATTCTCGATGTATTTAATCAGTAATTCTTTAAAAAATGCAAAAATTAAAATTTCATATCCTGAAACGACGTAGGTAATCAGCAGCGTATTCCCTGTGGGAAACACTCCCTTGTTGAAAAGTCTGGAGTTTATCATAAAATTTTAGAGGATCTCTTAATTCCATGTTTCTATAAACCATAATTCATTAATCTACATCAATCTTTGAAAAAATTTAAAGAGATAGAAAGAATTTGCCTCGCTCATCATGAGTCTTAGATTCACCAAAAAACTTTCTTTCAAGATCTTGAAAACTGGTCTATGATTTTTGCCTACATTCTCAAGATAAATTTTACAGCAGAGAGTTAATCATATTCATACCTATAAATGGTTTCAGGTTCGCAGTAAGCACATCCGACAAAGTGTTAACCGTATCTTCCGTCTTTGTTATTATTTTGATGTCCATCAGTATTGTGTGAAAATTGAAAGAGAAGCTCCAAAATCTAATCAGGATAAATGACAATGCGCTGACTGAACAACCATGCTCTGGTTGAATATCACCTTGTAGTGTGGACCTGGGTAAAGGGATTGAAGTAATGCATTATTGCAGTACTTATCCTTGTTGTAATCTAAGAGTCCCAAGCGGGTTTTCGAATTGATTTTTTTTTATTAAAAATGTCAAGAACTGCAAAGTCCAAAAACTTGTTGGGCTATGCGTAACAAAGTAATTCTTTGTGGCTTCCACTTTCGGTTTTGAGTAAAATGTTCATCAGAAGCCTTGAATGACTCTGTGCCAATGATAAGCTCATCAAAAATTCTCTTATGCTCTCAGGGATATTACTTTCATCTAGGATTGCAACAAATGTGGTTTTTTCACATAAACTTTGACTTTCTGTTGTAGCTATGATACTTTTTGATAACACTTTCAAAAAGTTAATTATTTTACTTGGTGCATCGCTTATCATTTTTCTTACAATTGCGCTGGAAGTTAAATCTGTGTGATGATCAGTACTGTCATCAAGCAATGATTCTTTCGGGAGTCTGAAAATCATCCTTCATTTGCTGCAGAAGTCCATAAAACAAGCTGAAATCATTTGTAGCTTCTTGTACTTTAGCTTGAAGAATGAAAAATAGGACAATTTTGAATTTCAAACTATCCATCGTGGTATTTTTTTAAAGGTTTTGTAAACCAGCAAATTAATACCTTTCAGCTCGTGCCTTACCATTTGCAGACGCAGAAAAAGTGTTTTCAACAAAAATTGCATAGCAACGCTGATGAACTTTTTATTATCTAAGAAGAATTATTACAAATAAATAATATTAGAATTTTACGATTTTCAAGTGAATGCAGGTTATTATCGACATAAAGTAGTGGGCATCTAACGCAGGAAAAAGGCTTCACTATACTAACCTACTTTCTTCACGAGCTAGTCGCAGGGAAATGCATCATAGAAAGATTTAAGATAACATTCAATTTAATTATTTCTAAATTTCGATTCTTTGGTATACTAAAATGCTCAAATACTTTATTTTCAACTGTTCAGAATGAAGATTTAGGCTATTCGAATCGACTATAGTCAAGGCATCCTCTATATTACCACACCAACATTAAATTATGTCAGTGAAAATGATTTAGTATGCAAAAGCTAAATTGTAAATATTATAAAGAAGCTAATCTATAGATTTTCTTGGAGTGCAGCCAACATTCTTCTTTACTATGTTATCGCTAGAACCAAAAACTTTGCAGCACCAGGGCCAGATTAAATCAACAACGTTTGGTGAAGGAAATTTACTTCTACGCACCAGCATCTAGCTTGTATATTTACTACTTGTTTAAACATAGAAGAACCCGTTCCACAGTGATTGTTCGGAGAACGCACGATATTCATTCCTAAGACTGGAGATTTGTACAGTTCAAAGAACTACAGGCCTATACCTTCTTTAAATAACAGCTACATGCTATTCACTGACATTCTCAAAGAGAGGATCTTAACGTCTATCAATCCGGTATAAGGTATGGTATTTAACCAACGTGTATGCAAGGGAGGGCTGGCAAGTTTCAGGGAGAACCTGTTGATAGACAGGTGCATTACCCAAGACTCGATCACGTATAGACGCAATCACGTTTCGTGAACATTGCAGTTCACTTCTTCAGGGCTAACCTAAAATTGAAGTTTCAG
>JAUELO010000274.1:5745240-5756603 GCA_032357855.1 Amphibolips quercusostensackenii | reverse complement strand
TGAAAAATTTTTTATGATAAAACTAATAAGAGATATATCAAGTGAGTTGAATTTCGTAACAATTAATTTTAAGCTTAAATTATACTTATTGTCTAGATGTTGGGTAGGTCTGTGAATAAAGTCAGAGTATTTTATTATCATCAAGTTTTATTGATTAATATCATGTTGAAGAAAATTGAGTACATATTTTTTTTTTATAATAAGAAAAGAGTGGCCAATTCGGAAGAAGATGTTTGTGTACAAGATACGAGATCTAGTCGCTTACAATATCTGCCACCATATATTCGATGTTTTGGCACATGAGAAATTTTATGTTTAAGGTTATATTTCTTTAACAATTTTTTATAAAAACGACGAACAATGTTATCATTTTTTTCTAGATTATTTGTAAATAAATTAGTAAAATCAGACAGAGAATAACCGTTACACATACAATGGAGAAACATAATGCAATATTGCCCACACACATTCGAAGTCGTACATTGAAGTCTTTTTGTGTTCCATCTGTAGAAGGTACAATTTCCCCGTAAACGAAGAAGATGTTTAGGTAAAAGAGGCGGTAGACCGTAGCTGTCAAAGTAGGTACCTCGCCCATCGTTACCGACGTGGAGGGCAACCCAATGACTCCCTGGTTTAGATTGCTCATCGAAATTAGCCACTATTGCCGCCGGTCTCGTCCAACGTTTAGGAATCTGATCTGCAGGAAATACACCTATGGTCCGTGCTTCTGGAAGACGAAGTACTTGAAGTATCTGCAAACTGTTCATATTTTTCCAGGAGATGATTGGCTTGATTTTATGGAAAAGTCCACGGTATCCTCATCAGAATCTTCGGAAATGTTTGCAAGACCCTGTGCAAAGGTGATAGGTGATCTGACTGAGCAGGTGGTGGGGAAGTCGGATGTTTTATTGTAGTTTGTTGACGGTGATTCATCTTTTTCTTCTTGTGTTTCAAGCCAATTTTTTAACTTGAGTACATTATTAAGAGCACACATGAACTTTGACTCCTTTTTTACTCCATGATGGAAGCAAAACTCGTCTATGAAAGGTAGTTTCTTCATTGAAGGGCAGCTTAGTTCCTCCAAGTTGATTACTTGTCTACTTGTTATTTTCTGCAGTAAATCAGCTTTCTCATGTCCTCGGGTGTAAATCAGTTTGGCAGTTCGTGCAATGTCCCGGAGATTAGCATGAAGAAAATTCCTTGGAACATCCCCCTCAAACCATTCAAGGCCATGATGATTACAACTAAGCCAGTTATTTTGTCGTCGAGAATTGGTTGCGAGATCAGAAAATGCAAAAGGTGGTGAAATAATCCAATGAGCAATACAATAACGATCCAGAGTAACCACAGCTACTTCTTTAGGAATGAAACGACCAGCATCATCTCGAAAGCCTTGTATATCAATCACATAGTCAGCCATGATTTTTTGTTCGCTGTGTTAGAATGTGAGAAAAAGCAACCGATACGATAGGGAGTGTAAAGAATACTGACGTTCAAATATGGGAGCGTTTGTATGGCTAGGTTTTTATCCCTACTCCACTCAAGCACTGAAGTCGGCAATAATCTGCCTGGATGAATCTATTTCCAAAACATTATCATATTCAGCATACACTAAACAATTAATAGTACTTGTAAGAGCATCTTCAAATCTCACTTCAATTCTGAGACTACCATGCCTTACCAGATTCCAGTGAGAAGAACAATTTGCTGAAAGGTCAGGTGTAAGATCAAAGGCAAAGAGACAATTCCCTGTGGGATAATTTTCTCTGTCAATGTTATTACCTTCATTTAGAAAATGAATACCTGTGCCACTAAATAATGTGTGATACGCTTCAACGTATAACTTTCTAGTACCAAAGGATGGTTGAAGAGGCTTGGATGGTATTTGAGTACCGTCAACATAAAGGGAGAGGTGATTAATTTTATAATTCTGGAAATTGAAAGGATTTTTCGATCCACTTCCGTTGAATGCAACATTATCGACAAAACCAATAATTATTCTCTTTGGCAATTGTCCAAGAATAACATTATCAAGTGTTTCAGCGTGAACGCCAGCGTGTAAAGTTAGAGCTTTTACCTCAACACGTGTGATAGGGTATTTAGCGGTGCCCTGAGATAGGGCTTTTGCATGTGCGAGTAGAATACCAGGGCTAATTTTTGCACGACGAACGACAAGTGAAGCCTCTTCAATATGTATACGACAACTGTTTGTATTATCCATGAGGCAAAATAAATCTTTTGAACGGACTAGCCGAAGTCTCAACTCGACACCATTGATAAGAAATTTATCTTGGTTAAAAACATCACAGTGTAAGTGTCCGATAAGATCAATCGACTTATTATCACTCAAATGTTTTTGTCTGGCTTTCAGTCCTTCGTTATGATCGAAATCATCCATTCTTCCAGGGGTGTCATTATACCACAGAGATGATGTAAGATGACTATTCTTAGCAGCAGGACCATAGTTAAGTAATGTTTCAATATATGCTCGATATGCATAAGAATTACTTGGTGGAGATACTACTTTTTGATTAAAATAGACATCTACCTGATTGAATAAAGAGTGCAACAGATTGTTTACAGGACCTACTTTATCCAATTCTGCAGCATTGGAATCAACTCTTGTGGGGTATATTAATTTTACTCGAAGACTTAACATTGTGTGAGCAAGATCCAGGTATTCATCGCCATGACCGGGAACGACAAATTCTATGGGGGAATCGTCAGTAAGGGATGAAACAGGTTTATAGTGAACCCATTGAGAGCTTTCTATTGACGTTTGTGTCGGTGGGAGTGAAAATAAATCCAACTCAGACTTCAGGCACTCACAAGAATGAGAATGTAAAAACGACATTTTTTTTTTTAAAGTTATTTTATAAATTATTTTAATTTCCAAAAATGTCGTTAACAGTGCGTTTTTGTTTTCTTGATTTCACACGTTTACTTGTAGTCTTTATTTTTCTATTATTCTTCGTAGTCTGCTTTCTTTTCACCGTACTACGTTTCTTTACTTTTCTCGCAGAGATTTTCTTCTTTCTCTTTTTAATAGGGTTACGGCTCACGACGTTAAGAGCACCACGATTAGAAATCGACTGAACCATCCGCTTCTTCCGAATGTTCTTATAACCAGAACCATTCATAATATTCTCCATTTTCTCCATTGCACGTCGTTTTAAATTATGTCCAGTTTCTTCAAAACGATTTTTTACAGAATTCTTAAGAGGTATATTATTATCTAAATCATTCATAACATTCATACCGGTCTTTAGAGCTTCTTTACCAACGAATCTAGCTCCTCTAGTCAAAAAAGGGAGAACTCTTCGGAATAGACCACCCAGGAAACTACCAATACCATGACCTTTTTGATACGGAGCGCCAACATAAATTTTCGATATCCCGCCCCCACCACCTCCAGCTTGTGAAGTGTAATACTCAATGTATTGACTCATTGTTTTTTTTCTGTTATCTAGTCAATACGTTTAAAATGAAGTGTCACCGTCAACGTACCAAACTCAAATGGTATTGGTAGTCCAAGATGATCTCTTATATCAATCTCAATGGTTCGAAAGCCCATGTTGAGAACAGGTATATAGTTGGGCGATGAAAAATGTGTGACTTGGGTTGTACCAAAAATGTAATCTCTTGTATCCACAGGAACAACACGTAAAAGTGGTGCTTTTACATCTCCAGTCACACGAGGTTCACAAACATTACAATAAACAAATAACTGATCTGGAAGTCCACACGCTAGACTTGCAGGGTACATCGCCGTGAAACTTTTTTCACTAACGGGTAGTAATTTATGCGGGGCAAAACCAAGAATACGGGAAACCTTATCACTAAGAGCCAAAAAATGTTGACCATCAAGCCCACAATTTTCAGGACATTTTTTTTCTATCTTTACATAACTGCTTGAAGATTTTTCATAAACAATTTTAATGTGTGATTTAAGGCTAGAAGCATTATTTATGTTGTTAATAAGGCTTTCAATACTCGTATAAATGCCTGGTTCAAAAAAACACACTAAAGGCTTTTTCCAGCCACCTGTAAGCTCTTGCAGGGGGTACTTCCAGATTCGTTTACATCCTCTTTCATAATTACCATCTTTTATAACATTCTTAGGCAGTTCATAATCATACAGTAGATCGACTCCTTTTTGAATTGAGTCTCTATTTTCTCTATCAGGATCAGAGGGCGTTGGTAAAGTATCCTTCAAAGGTTCGTTAATCAAGGCTGTAATACGGTATTTATCTTCTACAAAACTGTCAGTCATTTCATTATTACGTAATATATCGTACCCTGGCTGGAATGGGTTTCTATCGTGATCAAATGGTACCGGTATACTCTCTTTTATAGGTACGTTAATCATGATTGCAGCGCGGTTTTCATCAAAATTATCATGTCTAACATGAAGAAATGTACGCGGTAATTGTATTTCTGTGAGTGCTACAACCCAGTGCCCTTGTAATCGAATTTCATGTGGAATCTGTGTGATAAAACTTGTTGTGGTATTTTCCGGAAAATATTTCATACTGCTATTACTAGGCAGAATGAGATAAAATTGATCGTTATTCATTTTAAATATTTGTAAGATTTGAGGCTGGAATCCACGAGTTGAATTTATCAGGGTACCCAACCCACTTGACAAAAACTTGTTTTTTCTTTCCTTTACCCTTGGTCTGTAATATTTTTTCAATTTTAAATTCTTTGTCGTCTATATTCTTATTTGTTACCCCTGTTAATTCTTGCTCATAAAAAAGCCCGTCTATTTCCTCTCCTGCTAAATCTTTTAACTCATAAACAAAAGGTGAGTTTATTCGACTTGTGATAACTCGTTTTACTAAGAAAATTTCTTCGCTCCAACCTGACTCATAACCTTTCTCAAAGACACCCTTCTCTCGACTGATTCTAACATGGTCACCGACATTGTATTTGGGCTTTTTTAGAGAATTTCTTTTTTCCTTCTTAAAACGCGATTGGATATTTGCCCAGGCTGTGTCAGCGTTGTATAAAGTAACTTTAGATGGTGCCATTTTAATGCTAGAGTGTCTAGTGTTATTGTAAGCATCCACAATTTGTTGTAAAACTTCAATATATCTACGAGTATTTTGATGTGTAAAATAACGCCACATACGCTCCTTGAGAGTTCGATTGAATCGTTCTACAACAGCTACTTTCACATTAGGATCACGCGTTACTCGGAATATTATGTTATTATCCGACAAAAATTTTTAAAAAGTAGCACCTACAAACTCCTCTCCTTTGTCAGTTTGTAGACAAATGGGTGCGCGATTATTACTTTTTTGAAGGATACGCTCAAAGCCATTTCTTACCTCTAAAGCAGATTTATTCCGAAGAGGTTCTACCCATACAAATTTACTTAAAATATCAATAACTACTAAGAGAAAATTATAATTATTATTGTAAGACGATAAACTTTGAAGGTCTACTAGATCAGCCTCCCAAACATTATCAATAGAACTAACATTATAATGTTGTCTTGGGAATTTTCGACGAATAGGTCTATGTTTCGTAAATGTATCTTGAGATTTTAACCAATCAAGTACTTTTGCGCTAGTTACCTTTCCACGCACAGCACGAGTTATTTTTTCTGCACCACTGTAAGAGGCCGGATGACTCGGATTGTAGTATATTTCCTCTAGTAATTTCATCTTAGAATAAAAGACGACCACTTTGTTATCATCCCAGAACCACTTTGATTTTTCCTAATTCTGCTGCGACTCCTGGCACGTGATCTTGTAGCTGTAGTTTCACGGGTGTAACGTAAATCCTCCGAATCTGTGCTTTCATCATCTGTTAGAAGGGCTTCTTCCGTAGAGTTTATCCTATTACTGATATCGCATTGTGCCTGAGTATCAGCTTGCGTTCTCCAGTATTCTTTATTTTGTATAATATTACGTGGTGTGCCAACCTCTCGAAGGAATTTTGCAAACTGACTTCTACCAGTAGGAACAAATGTTTTTCTATATCTTATTGCATCGTTAATGAGATCGATAATGTTTGAATTTTCAATATGTTTCCCGTCAATGAAAACAGAACCATTTTTACTCCATTTTATTCTGTCAGCAATGTCAGCTCTTTTCAAATAGTTGAGTAATAATATACTATTTGATTGAAAAGATTTAGGTACTGTTGATGTAATCGTTTCTGCAGGTAGAAATGACTCATCAGGTGATTCATTACCTGTATTTTCAGTACTATCTGTATTATCAGTATTATCTTTCTGCTCCTTATTTTCGATAAGGGGTTTTCTATCCTCATCAACAAAGAAGAGAAATTTCTTTAATACTTGACTATATATTTTCCACTTTTCTCGTTCGTCCTTGGGAAAGGGCGAAAATAAGATACGGCTCATCTCAGAATCTAATCTACTAATATTATCTCCCGGTGTTTGTGTAGTAAGACCAGGTGTAGATGGTATAATCTGTGCATCACCCGTGTTTGAAGTTGGTTGTTTCAAAGTCTGCATTTGTTGTTGTATTTTATCCACCTGGTCACTTGGAATAAGCACCATCTTTCTAGCATGTTCCATTTTTTTTTATGATGTATTGTTGAAGTTTTATTTAGGAAGAGGAGCCAAACAAATGGGATATTAAACTTCCAATGATTGGTGCAAGTAAAAGTGGTAGAAAACCTTCTCCTTTTTGAATAATAAAATTTTTCTTCTTTTTCCAAGTACCATGGGGCTCAGCTATTTTACGAAGTATCTTTTTATGTTTTTTCAATTTTAGCTTCTGGTGATTTTTGAGTGGTACATTGCCCAATAGAACATTTAAAGCACACTCACAAATACATTTAACGAGTGTGACATCAGAGGCTTTTAATAAAGCAAGTCGTTGAGTGCGGTTTAGATGACAAAGAGCTTGCAAAGCTATGGCATTTTTCTTACCAATTGATTTACCACCTTTCGACATCGTTACAAGCGAGTAACTGGTACTTGTCCCTCGACGTGTCCGCCCTTTATACCCTTCACAGGTACATAAACATACTGATGAGGGTCATCAGGAAATATACTTGTTCGAAATCGACAATTGTCTGGAGTAGACTGTTTCAAGTCAAGAAGTAGATATCCATGAGGCTGTGAAGTGGCATCGTGATAGGCTTCTTGTAAAAAGCGTGGATTTTCAGGACAAACTTGTCGAGCTAGATGCTGAATTTGAGCACGATCTCGAGGATTTTTAAAAGCAATAATATAGTTTGAATTTAGAGAAATATCTCTTTGACCATGACCCTGGTGAAAAATATTTTGTGAAATAAAAATCACACTAACATTTTTATGATGACTACCCTTAGTAAACAGATCCACAATTGTATTATTTGAAGATTCCCTCATTAAATCATCAATAATTATGAGTTTTGGTCTAGGATCATTAGAATAATCAGAAGACTGTGGTAATCCTTCTCGAAACTCTATTGTTTTCCCATATTCCTTGTATGCTGTTTGCCACTCTGAATAGTAAAAGATAATACGCTCTATTTGTGTATCACACATACTTCCAAGGTGGCGAAGAAATTTTTTAACAAAAAAAGTTTTGCCACAACCTGTTGGTCCGCATATCAATGATGTGAATGGATGTTTCCAGTGTGGGTCCATGATTAACAATGATTTATATTATGCGTGTGAATATTATTTATACGCAAAAAAAAAAAAGCTTGACTCACAAAAAAAAATTTTTTTAAATTTTTCATTAGCTACTTGACCGCGTATAGTCAGGGTTTTCTTGAGCTAATTATCCCTGACCACTTCCGCACGTCAACAAATTAGCTTATTTTTGACGTGCTTCTCCTTTTCCTCGACACGCCTAGAGTTTAGCTTATAAAGGCGTGCGACCCCCCCGCCGCGCCGCGTTTGACCCACCGCCTCAAAAACCTGGTTTTCAGCTACATTCTAACTGCGCATAGCAACATGTTTGAAAAGATTTAAAATAGGAGTTAACTTAACTACTTAATTTGTATTATTTTCTTACTCGCATAATAAATATTTTATTTTCATTGGTTTTTGTTTTAATTTTTTTTTATTAAAAATATGCATTATCAAATAAAAGTACAAGTAATATAAAACTAGCAATAATAATTATTATATAAAGTTATAATTAAAGGATATTTTTTTTTAAATACGGTAATAATATTTATTATTTTTTTTTTTTACATATATAGCTCTAGGTTTACGAGGTTTGACAAATTTGCTGGCCGTAGTGCATCTAGGTCAAAACTTATGGGCGTTAAGTCAATTGGTTGAGCACCCCAACCAATTTCGGGTATTTCTTCATCAGCCAAAGGTTTTGGGGTGCTTTGACCGCACGGGAAGAAGGTCTCGTCAAGGCTTGAAAAGAGGAACGGATCTGTAAACAAAAGAGAAACAAATGTTCTTATTACAGGCACACAGAAATATTATTTTGCTGGAAAATTTAAAAAAAAACGAAAATTAATACACTTACATTTTTACAAAAAAAAAAAAAAACAAGATGCAAAATCACAAAGAGTAGGAAAGAGAGAGGTATTTATTTATCCACTTATATTTCTGTTTTTCTTTTTTTTATATAACCAAATGGTACAGAGTCATAACCCTCAATTAATCTCCGTTTTGTGTACACGGGCCGACAAATTTTATGTTCGTTTTTTGTAACCACCTGGTGATAAGCTGTTCTGCGAATGCCTCGAAAATTTAATTTAATCGGTGGATTCTTTTTTACTACGAGATCACAAACAGACTCAAAGTTTATGGTTTCAGAATTTTTATAGTTTAGACTGATACCCTTTACTTTACACACCTTGTGAGTTTTGCCATCAGGCGACCTCACTTTAAAGGCGTAAAATTTAGGGCCACCTGAGACAAATGTCTCTATATAACTTCCTGAACCATAAGCTTCGAGCTCGTCAGTCATATCGCCTAAAAAACATCCAGTTTCAGGGTAGTACTCGCCTGGTTCATTAGTACTTGAAAAAATTACTGAATCTGTGTCAAAATAGAGAACACGACGATCTAATTTTTTCAAGTAACTATATAATTTTAAGCGAGCCTGTGCTGTTGTGTAGGCTGCTATTACAACATTTGTAATAGGGGATGGAGAAACTGCCTCATTTTTGTACGACCAGGAAGCATAGATACTTTCATGATCTACCGGTAAGATACTATTGAGAACTTTGTCGGGACTTTGAATGATTTCTAATAATTTTTGCTGACTATGAACAATTTCAGTCTTTGGCATATTTTCTCGTTGACCAAATTTTCCCCAAAAAGAATTTAGGCAAATCTTGGCCAATGAACGCAAACCAGAGTTTTTTTTAATATTTTCTGGATCAAGCTGAACTCCTTCACAGTCAGAAATCATTTTAATAAAAGCTTTTTTTTGCTCCTCAGTGATACAATCCGCCGGGTACCCTGTTGCCTCATGCTTCAATTTAAAGAACCTATTTATATAATCTACAAAAAGTCCACCTACTTTTGTCTCCCTATCGTATTGAGTAGTCTCATACTGCCAAATTTCAAAAATAGCCGTAATCTTATAACCCTCCTCAATAGCGGCTTTAACCTCATCTGAAACCCATGTTCCCTCTATCTCTTTTTCACCTACGTTACCCATGTGTGGGCAATCTTGTTGCAACTGTAATTTACAACAAGCATTACATAGAGGGAACATGAGTTTACCGTGCATGCGTAAAGGAAGAACAGGTAAGTAAGATCCTGTAGGGGGTAGCACACGACATTTAATTAACCCCTCTACGTTAGTTAAATCAAAATCATTACCTGTTAAATCTTTACACTCATCACCAACAAAAATTTTTGGATGACCTATTGGGAATTTTCCATATTTTGAGATAAACGGGTATAATGAACAAACATCTAAATAAGATATTTTAACATTACCCTTAGCCTCATAATACGAAAATGTATTACCTGTTCTTCCACCATAAAATGCATCCCGAGGATTCAAAGCATTAGTTGACAAGAGTGGGTGATCTTTTAAAAAGTTATATAAATCGTGGTTTTGCAATTTTTCTTTATCAAAAATACATTCCCACATTTCAACAACTTCATAGCCTGCTTTTCGAAGCCCATCGGTTTGCGCTATTGTCCTCTCAAAACGTTCATTTAAAGTCTCGCTATTTTTCCCCGAGTTAATTTGTTTACCACGGTTTGTACTAAAACAGTTTCGACAACCGTGCCAGTAGCAACCATGGAATTGATAAACTACTTTTTTATTAGATTGTTTATCCTCATAATAGCCATCGACTAATACACCTTCTGGTAATCTAAATTCTCGGGTTCTACCTGCGTGGATAATCTCAACGTTTAATGAACGCTCTAATGACAATAGCCATTCGATGGCTTTCTTTGACTGATTATCGGCTTGTCTATAGCCCCCATTTGGAATAATACCTATTTGATCAGGTTTAAGATCATTTTTTCGGAAAACTTTAGAACAAGCCGATGCTATTGTTATACTTTCCAAAAATGGGTCTACATCGGCCACTTTAATAAATAAATTCCTAAAAGCTAAACAAGCCTTCCGCAAAATATCTACATCATTGACACAATACGCTATCAATTCATTTTTAAAATTAAATTCATAATTTGAATTGATACACTCGTTGTACCATTTATAAAAAGTTTCCCGAGACTCGCGTGTCATTGTGTCAGGTGAAAAATATTTTGCATCAGGAATTTGGCCAATGTACTCCTGATTTTCGGGGGTATTAAATAAATGTGGGAATGTACCCTTCTTTGCCTCTTCTAAGCCAAATGCTTTAGGCAGAGCACTCAGTGGCATGTGAAGGTAATTTAAACTATCTATAAATCGCGTTTTATCTACCTTCATCAAAAGGATGTTAGTACCATTTAAAATAAGTTCCGGCGGATTTCTAATGCCTCTTTCCTTAATAAGATGCTCGAAGATGAATTGGGCATCGAACCCTTTCGCGTTATGAGCGATACAGACAATCTCTGTAAAATGAGTTAATTTTCGGGTGGCGAATTTAGTAAACTCAGCTACAGGATCTTTACTAAAAATATGCTGTCTGATACCGCACCATTTGCAACGTACATTGGGGTCAGGATCATCCATGCAATCGTCACATACCTGCTGTGCGACACACAGATTAGGTATATGGATTTTGGTTGATTCATCGCCCACGACCGATTTAGCCTGACTAGTTTCAAAATCGTAAAAAATAAATGCTACCTTTTTATCGGTTTTATTACTAGGGGGTTTTGCAATAGGTGTCATGAAACAAAGGTGATTATCTGGACAAACTTTCTTACACGTATTGCATTGAGAGAAACCACATTTATGGTCTTTAACTTTTAAATGATTTATTAATTTTGAACAGCCGTTACAAAT
>JAUELO010000274.1:5676211-5689202 GCA_032357855.1 Amphibolips quercusostensackenii | reverse complement strand
TTCTTTCGTCGGACAATTTAAATCTCTTAGAAATCGCAAAGAATGGCATTGAAGTTTCTTACGTGGCGCAAATAGCACGTCGATTTAGAAAAATTGGGATATTATCAAAAGCTTATCATATCAAACTCAACTTTTATTAAATTTATATTTCAATGTTTTTATCTTACGCTCTTTTTATTTAAATCATGCTCAGACGAATAATGAAATTAAAATGTTTTAAATCGTACTAATTTATAATTAGTTGTAAGATGTACGTAAATTAATTGAAAACGTTAGTCTAAACTGTCTAATTAAGTTGACATTAAAGGTTTCTAATTATCCTTTCTATACTAATTTTGATATAATTCTATCAGCCAATCGGTAAATTTACATTAAAAAATTAATTTAAACAAAATATGGGGAAAAAACTTTTTTCTTGTTGTTTCGAAATTTTAGAAATCAGAAAATCTTCAAATCGTCATGAAAAAGTACTAGAACTTTTGGAAGTGGGTCAATCAAAGTTCCCCATCGTGTAACCAAATTAAAGAATAATTTATTAAATCATTTTTGTTAAAATTTGTACACACGAAAACTCTACGCTTTGCAAATGTAAGCAAAGTTGAACAATTTTCTTGAATGTTTATAAATCGGGGAAACTTTGAATCTTCATTAAAATCTACTAAAAGGTTCTAAAGTAGGTCAATTAAAGGATGTTGTTTTTGATCCACAAAGTGCATTTCTATGTAAAAATACATAAATGTGTAGTGGGAGATTGTAGAAGATTCTTCAGTAGGTCAATTGATGTGTCTCGCTATCGAGAATAAAATTTAGAATGAAAGTACTACTATAATGGTAAATTGAGATGAAATGAATCAATTTTTTCTGATATCAATACAAAAATGCAAGGAAGATATAAACTGACATTGAAAAGTAGCAAACGGTTCTTAATTAGGTCAATAAAAGCTTCTCTTATGTGAAAAAATAAAAAGTTTTTCTGTCAAATTCATAAATTGATACTGGGAGATTGTGGAAGTTTCCCTAACAAGTCAGTCGATATTTCTTATGAAAAAAATGCATTTAAGAATAAAATTAGCGTTAGAATGTAAACGATAGTTATCAGTTTTCTCTGTTATAAGCAAAAAAGTTCAGAGGGGCTATGAATCGTCTTTAAAATGTACTAATTCGGTCGTAAGTAGGTCAATCAAAAAACTTTTCCTGATATATGAAACAAGTTAAACAATTTTTTTTCTAAAACAAATAAGTTATAACTGGAAGATAATATAACATACGTCAAGAGGTCAATCGATGTACCTTATAAAAAAAAATTTTTGAATTAAACTAACGTCAGAATATATCAAAAATTGATGCATTATACCTCTTACAAACGAAGCGAATTTTTGTTTTAAATTCATAAATTGACACTGAGAGATCATAAAATGTTCCGTAGTAAGACAATCGATGCATTTCACCTGAAAAATGAAATGCAGAATAAAAATAACATGAGCATGTCTAATAAACGCAAAATAAATCAATATTTTCTAAAATAAACAATAGAATTCAGATATACTATAATTCGACGTCAGCAAGTACTAGAAGGTTTGTCAGTAGGTGAATAAAAATTCCACTCCTGTGAAAAAATTAAATAATTTTTTTGTGATATTCATAAATTGGCATAAGGAAATCTAGAAAAGTTCCTCAGAAGGTCAATCGACGTACCTTATTGGAAAAAATATGTTTCAGAATTAAATTAACGCTTCAAGGTAAATGAAATTAATTAATATTTCCTTTTTCAAATAAAGCAATCGGAGAAGATACGAATCGTCATTAAAAAGTTACAGAAGGTTTGTGAGCAGTTCAATCAAAGTCTCTCTCATGTTAACAAATTTGATACTTTTTTCGTAAAATACATAAATTGTTCCTAAGAAATTTCAGAATGTTCTTCAGAAGGTCAGTCTATGTGTCTTATGAAAAAAATATATTATAGAATTAACATTAAAATGTAGACGAAACAATTTAAGTTTCCTTGACAAGCGCAAAAAGAATCAGATAAGATGTAAATCGTCTTTAGCAAATACTGAAAGGTCCGTAAGTAGGTCAACCAAAGAACTTTCCCTGTTATAAAGAAATTAAACTATTTTTTTAATGATAAGTTGTTACTCCATGATTGTATAATGTTTCTCAGGAGGTCAATCGATGTGACGCATCAGAAAAAATAATTTTTAAAATGAAACTAACGACAGAATATAGCCAAAATTAATTAATTCTTCCTTATAAGGACGAAGAAAATTTTTCCTTATAATTCATGAATTAGTACTGGGAGATAATAGAGGATTCCTCAGTAGGTCAACCAATGCTTATCACCTAAAGGAATAAAATTTAAAATAAAAGTAACGTCACCATTTTTAATGAGGACAAAATAACTGTATTTTTCCGGGGCATAAACAAAACAATTTAGAGAAGATATGAATCGTCATTGGCAAGTACTCGAAGGTTCATGAGAAGGCTATTTAAAGTTTCCTTAATTTTTTTTAATTAACTTTTCTTTTTTTTTAATTTATGAATTGTTATCGGGCAATTGTGGTCGGTTTGTCAGAAGGTCAATCGATATGTCTTATCAGAAAAAAATACATTCTAGAATCAAATTAAGCCTAAAATGTAGACAAAAGGCATTAATTTTCCCTTCTACAAGCAAAAAAACTAGAAGGTTAGTAAGTAGGTCAATCAATGAACACTTTCGAAAATAAAAAATTCACGTATTTTTTCGGAAAAATCAATAAGTTTTTATTGGAAGATAGTGCAAGCTTCCTTAAAAGCTCAATGGAGGTGTTTATTTAGAACAAATATTTTTCAGAATGAAAATAATTTTAGAATATAGAAAAAATTAATTAATATTTTCTTATGTAAACAAAAAAATTCAGAGAAGCTATAAATCCTTATTGCAAAGTACTATACAGTTTTAGAGTCAGTTAATCAAAGTTTCTTCTATGTAAACAAGTTAAATATGTTTTTTTTTTAATTTTAAATTGATACTGGGAGATCGTGAAAAGTTCCACAGGAAGTCAATCGATTATATCGATTAGAAAAAATGCGTGAGTAGGTCAATTTAATTTTCCCAAGTGTAGAAAAATTAAACATTATTTTTCAATTCATAAATTAAAACTAGGAGATTGCGGAAGGTTCTTTGGGAGGACGATCGATGCGTTTTATCAGAAGAAAAATGCATTTTATAATGAAATTATATAAACAAAAGAAATAGAATAAGATATAAGATATCATTAAAAAGTACTAGATGCTTCTTAAGTAGGTCCGTCAAAAAAGTTTTCCTAATATGAAGAATTTTAAATACTTAATGTTATTAGAAAAAAATAATCTTTAGGATAAAACTAATATCAGAATATAGTCAAAAATACCAAATTGTTCCTCATATAAACAAAACAAAATCGGAGAAGCTTAAAATCATCATCAAAGAGTACTAGAAGTTTCGTAAGAAGGTCAATCTAAAAACTTTTTTTGATATAAAACAAATTAAACAATTTCTTTTGTAAAATTAATAAGTTGTAACTATAAATGGAACTGACATCAGAATAAAGCGAAAACTAATGCATTATACCTCTTATAAAGAAAGCCATTTTTTGTTTGGAAATTCATGAATTGGTACTGGGAGATTATGAAATGTTCCATAGTAAGTCAATTGATGTTTTTTACCAGAAAGAATAAAATGTGAAATAAAGTAACGTGAGAAAGTCTAATGAACTATAAATCGACGTTAGCAGATAGAAGAAGGGTCGTCAGTAGGTCAATAAAAGTTTTCGTCTTGCATGAAAATTAAATATTTTTTTGTCAAATTTATAAAATGGCATGGGTAAATTTTAGAAGGCTCTTCACAAGCAATCGAGTTGCCTTATCAGAACAAAATACGGTTTAGATGAAAATTAACTTTGGAAGGTAGATAAAATGAATCAAGTTTCCCTTTTGCAAACAAAACAATTGGAGAAGGTATAAATCATTATTGGAAAGTTCTAGAAGTTTTTTTAGTAGGTCAATCAAAGTTTTTGTCATTTCAACAAATTTAAAATTTTCCCGTAAAATCCATAAATCGACACTGAGAAATTTTGGAATGTTCTTCAAGAGGTCAATCTAACGTTCAAATGTAGATGAAACAAATCACTTTTGTCTGATATAAGCACAAAATGAATCTGATAAGATATAAATCGTCACTGAAAAATATTAAAAGGTCCGTAAGTAGGTCAACTAAAGAAATGTTCTTGTTGTAAACAAACTAAAGTTTCTTTAATGATCACTTGTTACCCTGAGATGGTATTATGTTTCTCAGGAGATCAATCCATGTGTCTTATCAGAATAAAGCAAAAGAAATAGGAGAAGATCTGAGATGCCATTCAAAAGTACTAGATGCTTCTTAAGTAGGTCAATCAAAGAACTTTTTCTTATGCAAACAAATTGAAATATTTTGTCTTATTAGGGAAAAAAAAAATTTTAAGGATGAAAATAACTTCAGAATATGGCCAGAGTTAATGAATTTTTCCTCATATTAACAAAGAAATTTGGAGAATCCATAAATCTTTATTAGAAAGTTACTTGAAGATACGTAAGTAGGCCAATCAAAGATTTGTACGCTGAAACTAACAACAGAATACAGCTAAAATTAACCAATTTTTCCCTATATAACCAACAAAAAAAAATTCGGAAAAGTTATAAATTCTCATCGAAAACAACTGGAAGATAGTGCAAGGTTTCTCACGAGCTAAGTCGAGGAGTTTAGTCTAAACTAAAAATGTTTAGAATAAAACCAATGTCAGAAGATGGCGAAAATTAATTAATGTTTTTATATAAAAACAAAATTATTCGGAGAAGCTATAAATCCTCATTGGAAAGTGCTATAAGGTTTGTGAGTAGGTCAATTAGAGTTTCCTTTGTGTAAATGAATTAAACAGTTTTCTTTTAATCCTAAATTGATACTGGAAGATCGCGGAAGGTTCTTCAGAAGGACAATCGATAAGTTTCATCCCAAAAAACGCATTTTAGAATGCAATTATATGATCAAAAGAAAAATTAGAACATCTAAGACGCCATTGAAGAGTACTTTTCCTCATGTAAACAAAAATTTCAGAGAAGCAATAATTTTTATTAGAAAGTACTAGAAGGTTCGAAAGCAGGTCAATCAAAGAATTTTTCCTGATACAAAGAAAGCTATTTTTCTAACAATAAATCGGTATTGGTAGGACTCGTAAGGTTCAACAATAGGTCAATCGGTGTCTCTTATCAGAATTAACAAAATAAAAATTCCGAAGGAGGTATAACTTGACATTAGTAATGATACAAGTTCTCTAACTAGGTCAATCGCTGTATGTCGAGAAAAACTTACGAATTCAAGATGAATTTTTCTGTTAAATTCAATGTCAGTGACAATGGCACTTCACCTCAGGTGCTTAAACCCTCAGAAAATCGTAGCTCATGCAAATCCGGAAGTTTTGGCGTGGATTTAAATGTCAGGTAGACAGTAGTAGGGCATGTCCAAATAACTTTAAAACGCCCAAAGTGACATATTTCGTGTCTAATTCTAGGACAGGTGAATCCTAAATCCCTTAGAATCGCGTATATAAGGAGCTGTGAATTTCTGCACGATTCCCAATTGATATTTCGTACTTCTGGAGGAAAGTCGTTCGTATCAAGGTGCCAAGGGTGACAAAAGTGTGCGCCACTGCGACAGCGTGACATTTTTTATTTTTATCTTGGAGAAAAATTGATAAGATATGAACAGAAAAATTATTTCTTATAAATTTTTCAAGTCGAGTGATTTGTGAAATAAATCCCTTCAATTTTTTTTTATAAAATGCTATTGTCAGCCAGGACAGCTAAATACGCCGCTTTAATGGCGGAACCGGACGAACTTTATCCAGGTCGAATTTGATGCATGAGTGTCTTTTATGAGTATATTAAATAAATTTTTAAACACTTGTGCTTTTTTCTGGTTTACAGAGAGAATTCTCTATCCAAGAAGCACCAGGACTTTGGCGAAAACACCGGTTGTTGGAGGCACTCCTATTGAAGAGGAAACTTGCATGGTGATTTTTAAAACCTTTTTTATTCTGGTTTTTTGATTCCGGGTGGCCGCGAAACTCAATTTTAAGAATTTTTACTTTTCACTGATTTTTCGCTGAATAATTTTTTTACCCCTAACCATTCATATTTGAAGGAATATTATTTTTAATCATTTTTTATTTACTTTTTATTCTTTGTATTTATTCTGATAATCTTTTATAAATGGAACAAGGCATTTTGAGTTTGCATGAATACATTTTTTATTTATTATTCTCAGGGCTGCCACAGTCTTATTCACTCGAAAGAAAGTAGTAAAGTGACTGATTTGAAAGAATGCAATTCATAAGGTTTCAAAAGGATTCAAGTTAAATTTGAAACAATTCGAATAAGTAAGAACATTTTTTTAAAGTTCTACCGACTTCAGTAAAGGTAGAGCGAATTTAAATGAATTTAAGGTGAATGAAATGAATTCGATGCAATTTATCAAAATTCACGCCGATTTACTCAAATATTCAATTGAATTTAAAAAATTCAGAAATATGAAAAAATTCAAAAATATGAAAAAATTAAAAAATATGAAAAAGTTCAAAAATATGAAAAATGCATTGAATTTAGTAAGTTTTAATTGAGTTTAAAGTATTAACGGGAATTCAAAAGGTCTTAATGAAATACCTCAGAATTCAAGGTGAGTTCAAAAGGCTTCAGGATGAATTAAATAAAAACTGTAAAAAGTTCAGAAAAATCCATTGTATAGAGTAGAATTGATTGAATTATAAGAATTCAAGTATATTCAGAAAGTCAAAGAAATTACAAATAAAATAATATAAAATTTTTTATCTTTTTATATCTTGAAAACTCTATGAAATCCTTCATTTATTGTGAATGAATTCTTTGAAATCCATTAAAATAATATAAAATCCAGTGCAATTAAATTAAATTTGATATCTCCTCAAATCTAGGAAAATTTATTTATGTACCATATGAGCTTTTGAAATCTTAAAAAATCATTTATTTCTCGGAAATTTGATAAAATCTTTTGGAATCTTTAAAAATATCTCGAAATCTTCAGAGATTCTGGGATATTCTTAAACACCCTAAATCATTTTTAATTATTTAAAATCTTGTAAAATCGCTTGAAATATCTTAAAGCTCTTGAAAATTCCATAGAATTTTCGGAAATGCCCTAAATTATTTAAAATACTCAAAAATCGTTTAAAATCCTATAACAATTTTTTAGGTTTTTGAAAATTTCTTAGAATTTTTAAAAATATCTTTACTCTTACAGGTCCTGTAAACTTGTTTCGTATTTTCCGAAATTCTAAGTAATTCATTATAACCACATGATAACTTCTTTAAATCCCTTGAAATTAGTAAAATCCTCAAAATCCCTTGAAATTTTTCAATCTCTTGAAAATTTATTAAATTCTTTTAAAATACCCTAAAATATTTGAAAATTCTTCAAAGTAACAGCAAAGTATGGAACCCAATTTAAAATTATTTGGAATCTTTTACAGTACCCTTAAATGCATCACTTTCCTTAAAATCTTTCGAAATCACTTGCAATTTTTCAAAAGTCTTACAAATTCTTCGTAATTTTTTAAAATACCAAAAAAAATCAAATCATTTAAAAACTTTAAAAATTCCTTCGAGTTTCTTTTTAATAGACTAAAATCTTTAAAATTCTTTGGAATCATTTCAAATAATTGAATACTATTACCGATCCCCTTAGACATTTAAAATCCTTTAGAGTCATCGGAAGTCCTTTTAAATTGTTTAGAGCTTCCAAAATTTTATTGAAATAAAAAAATTAAAATCTCTCACGTTGCTTAAACTTTTTTAAATCTCTTAAAAATTCTTGATAATTTATAAAAATATTCTAGAATTTTTAATATTCATTCAAATGTCCTCCAATTATTGAAATATATTAAAAATTCCTTAGAATCTTCATAAATATCTTTAAATTTTTTTAATCCTTTCATATCTTTGTTAATACCTTGAAATAATTAAAAATATTTAAAATTCTACAGAATCCCTTAATTCTTGTGAAAAAGTTCTTTAAAATGCATGAAATCATTATAAATTGCCATAAAATTCCATAGAATCTGATATCTCCTCAATTTCTGAAAATTTTTTTAAAAACCCCGAGATTTTTCAAGATTTCCTGAAATCAATAAAATCCTCGAAAACCTTATAAAATCTTTCGAAATTATTTAAGTATCCCAAAACCTTGTAGTCCCTGTAAGAATTTTAAAACCCTATTAAATTATTTTAAATTCCTTAAAATTATTCAAATCCTTGTAACTTTTTGAAAATCCTGAAAATTACTTATATGGTCGTAAAAATACCCCCAAGTTGTAAAAATCTGTTTAGGTTCCCTTCAAACCTTTTTAATTCTCTAAAATGTGTCCAATCCTTTCAGATGATTAGAAATCCTTCAAAATTTTTAAAAGCTCTTGAGAATTACTTTGAATTTTTGAAAATACCTTAAAGATTAATATTACTTTGAATTATTAAAATTTAAAGAAAATTTCTGAAAATCTTTTTAAATAACTTAAGGTATTGCAACAATTTGGAAAAGTTTTGAACTTTTTTGAAGTTGATTGAAGCTCTTAAAAATAACTTAAAATTTTTTCCAAAGCCCGAAAATCATAAAAATCCTGTAAAGTTCCTTTGGATAATTAAAATTCATTAAAATTTTTTTAGAATCTTCTCAAAAATATAAAAGATTTTTAAAAAATTCAAGAAAACTCATAAAAATCGACTGAATTCAATAGCAGTAAACTCATTGGTTGATTTATTAAAAAAAGGACTATAATGATTTTTTTTATTTAAAAAAGTGTTTTCAGTGACTTTATTTCAAAAACTGATTTAAAAAACAAAATTACTAAAAGTGATTGCGTGACAGTCCTAATTATTTTTGAGGTGCTTTCTAGGGCTTGATTTTTGGCTCATGTAATTTAAATTTTTAAATTTTTTCTTACAAGGATGATTTGTTTGATGTAATATTTCAACCACATAATCTAAATAGCAAAATAAAAGTCTTCTTAGTGCCCTTGTTCTAAAAATGGTCTTGCTGTTTTTTTTTTATCGAAAATATGCTGTATTCATGCGCCGGGGAACAAGCAACCCGCGAGCGGGAGAGTACCTATGATAAGCCGAAACAGGCAGAACAGCAGTGAGGCGCCTGTTTTCGGTTCATCATGGGTACTCTCCCGGTGGCGGGTTGCTTGTTTCTAGGCGCATAAATACAGCATATTCTCGATTAATTAAAAAGGAAAGCAACAACAATACCATTTTCCGAAAAAAGAGCACTGAAAGGATTTGTATTTTGCCATTTAGATGATGTCGTTGAAATATTACATCAAGAAATGTCTCCTTCTGGGAGAAAAGTTGATATTTGTAATACATGGGCCAAAAATCAAGCCCTAGGAAGCATCTTAACAGTTACTCACAGTGCTTTTTACAGAAACTTCCTCACTTTTACAATTTTTTTTTTTAATCGCCGCCTTTCTCTGAAGAACAAGATTCCCTAACTTTTCCCTAATTTCCAGACTTTTCCTGACTTGGGGCCACCCTGTCAAAATTGAGTAAAACTGAGTTTGATTACATTTTTTTTATTTTTTTTTTTTTTGAAAAATCAAGGCCCTGAGAATATTAGTATTTGGGAGCTGTGCAAGCCCACCGAAAGTTGAATGGGCCAGGACTGGATTGACTTTACGACCACCAAGTCAATCCTTAGGTTTTGGATTAAGATCCCCGAGAAATTCAACCAGAGGGTTTATCACAGCCGTACAGTCAATTATGCTTAAGCATTTTTTATTCAAGTGCAGCAAACCGGACAAGTGCACACCGGATGCGTGAGTTAAAATATAAAAAATAGTATTTTCATTTCCTTCATTAATAAATAGATAAAAAATGCTTTTTTCCGCAAGAAATACTCTAGTTTCATACTGACGACGGATAGTATCGGACCACTAACTGAAAGACCTGATTAAGTGCTTCCTAGAGCGTGATTTTTGTTCCATGTATTACAAATCACAAATTTACTCCAACAAGAATGAATTGTTTGATGTATGATTCTAACCACGTAATCTTAAGACCGAAATGCAATCCCGCTCAGAGACTATTTTTCAAAAAATGGTCTTGGTGCTTTTTTTTTAATAAATCGAAAATATGCTGAATTTATGCGCTGTAGGGCGAGCGACCCGCCACTGGGAGTGTACCTATAATGAATGGGAAGCAGACGAAAACTATGAGGAAAAGCAGGGCCGCGCCTTTCTTCGGTTCATCGTGGGTACTCTTCCAGTGGCGGGTTGCTTGTTCCCAGGCGCATAAATCCAGCATATTTTTGATTAATTGAAATATAAACAACAACAACACCATTTTTTTAAAAAAGCGCTTTAAACGGGATTTGTGTATTGCCTTTTAGATTATGTGGTTGAATTATTACTTCAAACAATTTATCTTTGTAGGATAAAAATGATCATTATACATGGGCTAAAAATCAAGCCCTAGGAAGCTCTTCAAAAATTAGCTTTGACTTTGAACAGTGATGGCGCCATTTATTATAAAAATAAAAATATGTTTTTAAACCATAGGAAAGCTTAATTAATTATGTGTTAAATGAGTCTAAGTTTAAGTGATTTGGCCTTGTGGGTACTGAGTTATCACATGGGCAGGACAAAAATTTTATTTCGATTTTCAAGGAATTATTTATTTTAACTTATCTTGGCAGGAGCTGAAAAAATAAATGCATCAAACCAATATTATACAAAAGTGATACTCAAGATTTCATCTTTCATTTAAGCGATTAAAGATCAAAAAATTTCACAAGTTCGTGAAATAATAATTTTTATGTGCGAGCATGCTGAACTTAAAATACAATAAAATTTTATTTTTCTGTTCTTCACGTGATAACTCAATACTCACAAGGCCGAATCACTTCCGCTGGGGTTTATTTGACGCAGAATCTGATAAGCTTTTTAACAGTTAAAAAAAATATTTTTATCTACACTTTGAACGGTGCTATCACCTTTCAAAGTCAAGGTTAATTTGATCTGTTTACCAGGTTAGTGGTCTGATACTATCCGTCGCGTCTGCAGTGTGAATAATAAAATTTTTCTTTGAAATTGCAGTTTACTAAAACCATGTTACGACAGACAAATAGAGGTTTTAACATCTGCAATAGCAGACATAATATGGCGTTGTGCGGGTGGTTTTGCAGTGCAAAGTTCAAGTTGTTCAGTGAATTTAAATACAGGTTCAAGTGTCAGCATCCCGAAAGCAATTGTTGCTTTACCCCAAGAAACACCGTATCTACCGCACAGCGTACACTACTTTCAAGACGGATTAACGGAAACCGTATGTACAGTGCCTCTATATAAAATAATGAAAATTAAATTGCAAAATAATTAGATCAGATGCATAATAGTATTCTTGATTAGCGAGCATTCATCAATTACGTAAGGCTCTTTCGAGGGAGGTGTGGGCGAGGTCAAAGCATTCCTTATATAAGCTTTCCCTTTTTAACTATTTTTTAAAAATATGCTAATTTTCACCTCATGCGCAAAAATTATATATAGTTCATACACAATAAAAGAATCTTCCCGAATATCTTAAAATCCTTTTAAAAAGACTGAACTCCTTGTAAATTTTTGTATATATTTTAAAATCCCATGAATTCACTGAGAATCACATTTAAGTGCAGTTTCGGGCATGCTCCTGGATGGCCTTAATTAAAGCGATCACAACATTTGCTCGCTCAGAACGCTAACAGTCAGTGTAGTGTTAACCGTTTCTTAATATTACGAAACATACGCGAGTAGGAACCCGTGCCTGCGTCGCTACGCTGCTAGTGTTTCGCACATCGTTGAACAATCAATTCTAGATCCCGCGAGCTCCGAAACCGCCGCGGCAACTGTTCTCGGAACGACTTAAATAGGAGGTACTTAAATAGGATTCCCAGTTTATCCTTTATAAACCTTTAAAATCCTTTCAAACCCCTTAAAATTTCTACAAATCAGTTAAAATTCTTTTAAGTCTGTATTTTCTTTCATAACCCTACGAGATCTCTTTAAATCGTTGAGATTCCACTAAAATTGAGTAAAATCTTTAAAGTCCGTGAAAATTCTTCCAAATCTCTTTAAAACGATTGAGCTGCCTGCAAATTCTTCAAAACTCTAGAAACTGGGGAAAAATTTGAAAACCCGTGAAACACAAAATCTTACGAGATCTCTTGAAATTTTTAAAATCCCTTTAAAATTTACTAAAATTTTTAAAATCCGTGAGAATCTATTTGAATTTCTTCAAATCTTTTAAAAACGATTGAGTTTCCCGAAAATTCCTTAACATTTTTATAAAAATCTGGAAGTCTTTAAAATTGCGTGAAATATTTCAAAATCCTTCGAGACTTCTCGAAATCTTTGAAATCCCTGTACAATTCAGCAAAATCTTTTAAATCCGTGGAAATCTTTTTGATTCTCTTTAAATCCCTTTCAAGTGATTGAGCTCTTTGGAAATTCCTTATAACTCTTCTATTTTTCTATTATTAGTATACCATTAGGCTATTTCCTTTTCGGGGTAAACGCGACTCACTCAACGAAGAAAAGAGATAGAGGGGGAGGGATACAGTTTTCATTGATTGATCTGGAATTCCCGTACAAGACAGTCGTTACTTAACACTGCTTGTACCGAGGTTGCTGATCAATTTCTCTAGCGATCACCTCAAGTAAAAAGCCTCACAAGTTCATCATGTAAAAGTACCTTCTTGGGCCCATTAGTATCCAAGGTGTTTTGTTTCAGGCGTCATTCATTTAACTGGTATTCTTATTTATGCTTTTTTTAAAAACTATTTTTGGTCAGACTTTCCTGTCTTAGCACACTTCTCTCGCTTCCCTCACGTCCATGCATTTTCTCATGCAAGCTCTTGTGTTACTATGACTTTATATGTCTC
>JAUELO010000274.1:5648093-5663007 GCA_032357855.1 Amphibolips quercusostensackenii | reverse complement strand
TATATGTATGAAGAACCAAAAGGTTTTACTGAGAAATATGGATTTGGGTAGACGGAACTAATGTCTTTTGTTCGATTAGTTAAACTTTATACATATAAAAAAAAATCGATTTCTTTAAATTTCTACACCAGAATACCCCCTTAAAGCCAAAATGTAGACTTCCTTATCAGGGATTATTCATAAGAAAACTGCAGGCGTAAATAATGAAAAACTTAGGCGAATTGATTTTCATGTAATACCTGAAAGTAAAAACCATTAAAATTTGTACAGAAATTTGTTTTTTATGTATAATGCATGCGACTTTAAATTGGCATAAGTTTCGCTTAGTCATACCTGTCGATTTTCTATAAACAATCCCTGATGAGAAAAGTCTAAATTGGCTTCGAAGCATGTTAGTCACTAGTAGTGTAAAGTTGACTCTTTCCTTTTTTGCCTTTTTCTTCTCTAGCTTATTAAGGCTAAACCGTTTTTTATCTTAATTTGTGGACGGGACTCTATGTTTATTAAAATGTTGCACAAGGATATTTTTAAATATTAGGAATTCAAAAAATGTGAGATTTTTTGTTATTCTTTCTCCCATTTGGAAAGTGTAATAATCTAAATTGATTGGCTTAGAATCAACCACAAATAGAATTTTTTATTTATTTTTTGTTGATCTTCAATTTAAATTATACCTTGAATTTCATCTTCAAGGCTATTCCACAATGGGGTGTCCTTGTGAGGAGCGAAATAGGATTCTTGGCTCATGATGGAGATGGTGAACATAATAAGCAGCCAGGGTCTCGCCTGAAGACACCCAGTTTACCCATTTGGGTGACTCTTTGTCTCGGCCATCATGGTGTTCTCTTCAATACAAACCGTGAACTTCTCAGGAACTATCATGCTGAAAGACGGTGAGTTTGCAATAAAACACGCTCTCTCACACCATTTTCCTATTCACCTCTTCTGTGTCAATTCTAAAGGTAATCGACGAAGCCTACTTACAAAATTGCTGCAATTTTAACCTGCCATTTTCTCTAATAGCTAACAAATTTTCAAAGGAAAAAGTTTAAACTCTTTTCCACTGGAAATAACTACTGTCAAGATGTTTCTGATACAAATCATCTATTTTTCTTCAATTGGATCCTGCTATACAATAAGTCCTGAATTGAAGTTATGCGTACTGTTTTACACTTATCTCTTGTAATTTGGCCGGCTCCAGGGGTAGACGGCCAACTAGCGGGTGCTATTAAAATCCAGTTTGAACTGAATTCTATGCGACGAGCAAGCTCTCGTATAACAACTCTTCGGGCGATGGTCTTCAGTGTAGGCCGTCATAGGACGCTTAGGGGAGGGAGGAGACAGAACCAGTCAATCGTAAACAAACGTGACGCCGGCCAACAAATGAGCGGTCAATTTACGCGAGATGAATCTACCTAGGTTTTTTTCTGCGTTTGAGTTTTGTGATTCTAATCAGAGATTATTAAATTAATAATAGTATTTTGGTGAGATTCAAAAAGTTGGAATTATTTGGTTTTAAATTCAATGGGAAAAGTATTTTAAATCAGCATAAAACATCTTTTTTCTGTTCATATTAATTACAATAGGTGTACAAAAATGATTTGAGAGATTGAGAAACACGCTCTTATTTTATAATAATAATTTTTCGTGTTTAATGATAATTTTTCAACATAAACTGTGAAAATTAAAATTTCATTATTATTATTCCTCATAATTAAATTAACTAAAAAAATAATTAGCAAAGTAAAATTCCTCTTTTATCGTTTTTCTTGTGTCGGTGGCTTGCATTAAAATATTTATAATATTTATTAAATGGGATTACAGAGATTTTTCCAAACTTCATAAGGGTTTTTAAGGATTGCATTGTGAAGAAAGGTCTTCGGGTATTTTTAATGATTCCAAGGGACTTAACAAAATATCAAAGGATTTTTGTAGTATTTTAATATATATTTAAAATTTCTAAACATTTTATAATATTTATACTAACTGCAAAGAATTTAACAAAAATTAAGGTTTCGTGAGATTTTATAGATTTGAAAATATTTTCAAATATTTCTCGACATTTCGCAGGATTTCTTGTGGGATTGAAGAATTTACTTGTATTTCGGGAGATTTTGGAGGATTTCAGGATTTATAAGATTTTAGGATATTTTACAAGATTTATAGGGATTTAAGTAAATTTTCAACATTTCCTAATATTTTACAAGATTTTTAAGGAACTTTATGGAAAATTATTCAAGGAATATCATCAAGGCCTTAAAAAAATATCAAAAGATTTGAACATATTTCAAACATTTTATGGTATTTTTATAGATACTGAGGAATTTCAAATAAATCCAAATAAATTTAAAAAATTTGAAAGAATTCTAAAGATTTTAGTTTTTTTCTCAATATTCCAAGGTATTTTCAATAGATTTCAATAAATTCAACGATTTTCTGAAATTCTGCGGTATTTTAAAGGTTCCAAGAAATTTTCAAGAGATTTAAAAATTTCAAGGGATTTCAAAAGGTTTCATGGGATTTGATATATTTTATTGCATTAATAAAGATTCTAAGGAATTTTCAATACAATTATATAAATTGAAGGGATCTCAAAGGATTTCAAATGGATTTTAAATGGCTCCAAAGATTTCTAGGAATTTTTAAAAGATTCCAAAGATTCTAAATAATTTTTAATAGATTTCAATCAATTGAAGGGATTTTGAAGAGTTACGGGTTTTTGAAGAAAGATTTCAAGAAATTCTTAATAGATTTCAAAAATTTATCATGTATTTTGCAAGTTGCAAGAAATTTTTGAGAGCATTATAAAATTTGAGAGGATTTTGCAGGATTTTAAATAATTTGAAATATTTCAGGGTATTTTTAAAGATTCTAAAGTATTTTCAATGAATTTTAATGAAATGAAGAGGTATCAAATGATTTTAAACGTTTCAAGGTTTTTTAAAAAGATTCGAAGGAATTTTCAATAAATTTCAAAAAATTGTTGGGTAATTTAAAAATTGCAAGACATTTTCAAGAGCTAGAAAAAATTTCAAGGGATTTTAAAAAATTTCGAAGAATTTGTTATAATTTTATTTATGTCAGAGTCTTTACAGTTTTTTAGGATTACAAGAAATTTTTAGCACATATCAATCAATTCAAGGGAATTTTTAAGAACTCTAAAACGGTATTTACGGTGTTTTCAAAAATTCCAAGGAATTTCAAATAGATTTAAATAAAATGAATGGATTCTAAAGGGTTTCAAAGATTTTAGATTTTTTTCGAGATTGCAAGGATTTTATAATAGGTTTCAAAAAGTTTAGTTTTTTTTAAAGGTTTCAAGAAATTTTTAAGGTCTGTAAAAAATTTACGAAATTTCAAAATATTTCAAACAATTTGCAATATTTTAGAGTATTTCAAAATATTCCAAGGAATTCTCAATGGATTCCTGCAAATTAAAGAAGTTTCCAAGGATTTAAAAAAATTTGGGTTTTTTTTCAAGATTCGACTGAATTTTTAATGGATTTCAGTAAATTAAAGGAATTCAAAAAAAATCCTGAGTTATTTTTAAAGGTTCAAGAAAATTTTTAAAAGCTCTGAAACATTTTAAGGGGTTTGAAAATATTTAAAAGAATTATAAATATTTTAGGATATTTTCAAACATTTCAAGGATTCTTCAATAGATGTAAATAAATTTAATTGATTTCCAAGGGTTTCAAAGATTTAGGAGTTTAAAAAAATTAATGGTTTTTCAATAGATTTCAAAAAATTGTTTGGTATTTTCAAAGGTTCCAAGAAATTTTCAAGATTTAAAAAAAAATTGAAAGGATTTTGAAAGATGTCAAACAATTTGTAATATTTTAGGGTATTTTTTAATTTTCTCAGGAATTTCCAATACATTCTGATAAATTATAGAAGTTTGAAGGTTTTCAAAGATTTTAGTGTTTTTAAATATTTCAAGGGACTTCCAATAAATTTTAATAAATTGAACAGATTTTAAGGATTTTAGAAATTTTAAAAAGGTTTCAAGGATTTGTCAAAAGATTTCAATACATTTAATAGATTTCAAAGGATTTCAAAGATTTTAGGGTTTTTAAAAAAAGATTTCAAAGATTCTTTGATAGATTTTAAAAAATGGTTAGGTATTTTCAAAGTTTCCAAGAAATATTCCATAGAATGTTCGAAAAATTCTAATAAATTAAAGAAGTTTCAAAGGATTTGACAGATTTGAGGGTTTTTAAATGATTGTAAGGAATTTTCAATAAATTTCAATAAATTGAACAGATTTCAGAGAATTTTAAAGATCTCAGGTTTTTTAAAAAGATTTAAAGGAATTTTCAATAGATTTAAATAAATTTAAGGGAGTTCAAAGGATTTCGAAGAGTTAAGGATTTTCAAAAAGATTTAAAGGAATTCATAATAAATTTCAATGAATTGAAGGGATTTTACGGATTCTAAGATTTTTTAATGATGCCAAAGAATTTTTAATAAATTTCAACAAATTGAAGGGATTTTAAAAAATATTGAAGTAATTTTTAAAGGTTGTGGGGAATTTATATGTGCTTGAAAAAATTTTAAGGTATTTGAAAAGATTTGAAAGAATTAGGAATATTTTGGGGTTTTTTTTCATAGATTTCAAGAAATTTTCAATAGATTTTGATGCATTGAAGGGATTTCAATAAATTTCAAAGATTTTAGGGTTTTTGAAAGATTCTTTAGAAATTTTCAATAGATTTAAATAAATTGAAGGGATTTTAATGGAATTCAAAGATTTTAGGGTTTTTAAAAGATTACAAGTAATTTTCAATGGACTTTAATAAATTGAAGCTATTTAAATGGATTTTAAAAATTTTAGGGTTCTGAAAGGTTTCAAGAAATTTTTTAATGATTTAAATAAATTAAAATGTTAAAAAAAATTTTTAAGTTATTTTTAAAGGTTTAAGGGAATTTTCAAGAGCTCTGAAAAATTTCAAGAGATTTCAAAATATTTGAAAGAATTATAAATATTTTAGGGTATTATAAAAGATTCTCAAGAATTTTCAATAGCTTTAAATAAATTGAATGAATTTCAAAAGAACACAAAGAATTTTCGGGGTTTTAAAAGATTTTAAGGATTTTTTAATAGATCTTGAAAAATTATTTGGTATTTTAAAAACTTCAAGTAATTTTCAGGATCTTTAAAAAATGCAATGAATTTCAAACATTTGGAAATATTTTAAGGTATTTTGAAATTTTCCAAGCAATTTTGAATTGATTTCAATTAATTAAAAAATTTTCCAAGGATTTCAAAGATCTTAGGGGTTTTGAAATAATCCAATGAATTTTTAATAGATTTCAATTAATAAGAGGGATTTAAATAAATATTGAGTTATATTTAAAGATTCAAGGTAATTTTCAAAAGCTCTAAAATATTTTAAAGGATTTCAAAATATTCGACAGAATTAGAAATATTTTCGGATATTTTTAAAGATTCTAAAGATTCTTCAATAGATTTCAATACATGAAATTGATTTAAAGTATTTCAAATATTTTTTGGCTTTTTAAAAAGATTTCAAGGATTTTTGAATAGATTGAAAAATTTGTTCAGGATTTTCAAAGGCTACAAGAAACTTTCAAGATCTTCAGAATTTTAAAGGGATATCAAAAGATTTCAAACAATTTGAAATATTTTAGGGTATTTTCAAATATTTCAAAGAATTTCTAAAAGATTCCAATAAATTAAAAAAGTTTCACAAGGATTTCAAAGAATTTATTTTTTTTCAAAAGATTTTGGGATTTCAAGATTTTTTAATGATGCTAAAGAATTTTTAATGGATATCAACAAATTAAAGAGATTTCCAAAAATATTGGGGTAATTTTTGAAGGCTCTAAAAAATATTTATGTGCTTGAAAAAATTTAAAGGGATTTAAAAAGATTTCAAGCAATTTAAAATATTTTAGGGTATTTTAAATATTCCAATGAATTTTCAATAGATTGCAATGAATTAAAGAAGTTTCAAAGGATTTAACAGATTTTGGGTTTTTAAAAAGTTTTCAAGAAATTTTCAATCAATTTCAATGAATTAAAGGTATTTCAAGCATTTTAGGATTTTTTAAAAATATTACAAGTAATTTTTAATAGATTTCAAAGAATTTCAAATATTGTAGGAGTTTTAAAAAATTTCAAGAAATTTTCAATCAATTTCAATAAATTAAAGGGATTTTAAAGATTTAGGGATTTTTAAAAGAATTTCATGGAATTTTTAATAGATTTCAATTAATCAAACAGATTACAACGGACTTTAAAAATCTTACGGTTTTTTTCAAAAAGAATTCAAGGAATCTTCAATAGATTAAAATAAATTAAAGGGATTTCAATGGATTTCAAAGAGTTTAGGATTTTCTAAAAGATTTCAAGAAATTTTTCATAAATTTTAATAAATTAAAGGGATTTAAATGGATTTAAAAGAGTTTAGGATTTTCTAAAAGATTTCAAGAAATTTTTAATAAATTTGAATAAATTAAAGGGATTTAAATGGATTTCAAAGAGTTTAGGATTTTCTAAAAGATTTCAAGAAATTTTTAATAAATTTGAATAAATTAATGGGATTTCAAGGATTATAGGATTTTTTTTTAATTTCAAGGAATTTTCAATAGATTTTATTGAATTGAAGATATTTTAGAAAATATTGGGGTACTCTTAAAGCTTTTAAGGACTTTTTAAGATTTAAAGCAAATTTTTATGGTTTTTTAAAAGATTTGAAGGAATTAGAAATATTAAATTTTGAATGTTCGAAGAATTTTCAATATATTTCAATAAATTGGAGGAATTTTAGAGAAAATCAAAAATTTTAGGGTTTTTGAAAAAGATTTTAAGAAAGCTTCAATAGATTTCAAAAGTTTTTTGGGAACTTGTAAAGGTTCTACGAAATTTTCAAGATCTTTAAATGATGTCAATGTACTTCAAAAAATTTCAAAGAATTCGAAATATTTTAGGGCATTTTTAAATATTCTAAGGAATTTTTAAGAGATTTAATTATGGGCTTTAAATCCTCTCGTTTTATGTTGATAAATTTTCTAGGATTTCAGAAAATATCATTAGATTTTATGCAATTTCACTGGTCATATTTATTCTAATATTTCTTACATATTTTTGTCAGATTTTCACATTATATATTAATTACATAAAATAATTTCAACAAGAAATCAAATTAGTTTTATATTTTCATGTTTATTTATTAAGATTAAATGTTTATAAATCATTTTTATGTTGCAAAACATTATAATAAAAGTAAAATATTACTTAAAATTTATTTAAAATCATATTTAAGTTAAAAAATAAGAAAAATATCGATTATTTGCTATTCCTCAACTAACTTTATTTGTTGCAAGTAATTTTCGTGCAACCTAAAAACACCGAATCGTTGTACGTTCTTTTTTGGGCAATTTTTTCGGGTAACTAAATTTTCACTTTTTAAAGTATAGTCAATAATCTTTGATTATTACTGAATTGGAATATGAAACTCAAACTCTAAGCTATAGAATTAATGAAAATCTGTTTTGGTACCGGAAAATTATAAACGGATAAAAAAACGTTATTTTGTAATTCCTAAATTGAATATAAAGAATACTTCTATTTGACAATTAAAAGTTTCTTTGATTTTGAAGATATAGAATTGTAGACTCTTGACTTCCGATTTACAAAATCAGCAAAATCATCAAAATCATCAAAACCATTACGCTTTAAGAATTTTTATTTATACATCTTGAAAATAAAAAAAAATTTAAACTGCAAATCATTTAATTTAAAGATTTCTGAGTCATGAATATTTAAAATTGTAGAACTTTAAATTTTTAATATTTAGAATAAAACAATTTTTAAAATTTTTAATCATGCAAGTCTTAAGTTAAAAAATTAAAAATACTGCAATTATGATAATTTGCATGCGGAAGGTCATTAATTTGGAAGACAAAAAATTGGAAAATTAATGTTTCATCATCAAAATAACCAAATTTATCTAAATTTAATCATTTTTTAAAATTGATTCATCTTTAAAATTAAAAATATTTTTATTTTTACAATGTATAATTAAAAATTTTTCAATTTTCAGTTAGTATTATAACAAGTTATTATGAAGCGTTCAATATTCTATGCACATGTTATTGTCAACTTTTTGACTCTCACCGATTTAATGAAATCTAGAAAAAAGGCACCGAAATAGTAAATTTTGTTCTTATTGTATACAAAAATCAGTTTTCTTATTTAAAAATCATTATTAGTTCAAATATATTTTATGAGAGTATTGAAGTTTAGGTTAATATTGAATGAATTCGATACAGGCAATTGTTAAATTAGACGAAACGTTGAATTTCTTCAGAGGATTATACCATTTCCGGTAATTATATGCTCGCAGATTCGATGTTCAATACTACACTTGCGGTGGAAGTCACGCCACATTGACTATAGACACGAGGGCAAGAGAAAATGCCTCAGGCATCGATGGCAGGGAGACTAAAGAGTCCCTTGATATGGCAGCAACACCTTTAGAAAAACTCATTCACTCCAAGTAAGATTTTTTAAAAATGTATTTGCAATTACTTTGGAATCACTTAGAATCATTTACAATCACATTGAAATCATTTGCAATCACTTGTGGTCTTCTACAATCAAACTACAATTGATGTAAAATACTTCAGTCACATTTAAATTACTTAAAATCATTAGCAGTCACATTGAGGTTACTTGCAATCACTTGTAATCTCTTGTAATAAGCATACAATTTAAGAGTAATTGCAATCACTTTGGAATGACTCTCAATTACTAGTAATTTTCTAAAATGACTTTGTAATCATTTACAATCGCATTGAAATCATTTACAATCACTTTCAAATCTTTAACAATCACTTTAAAATAATTCTCAATCACTTTTCGTATCCTACAATAAGAGTAAAGTTAGTGCAAAATATTTCAGTCACTTTTAAATTACTTAAAATCACTAGCAGTTACTTTGAAATTACTCGAAATCACTTGTAATCTCTTGGAATCAGCCTACAATTATACATAATTGCAATCACTTTGGAATGTCTCACAATCACTTATAATATTCTAAATTGACTTTGAGATCATTAACAATCACTTTGAAATCATTGGCAATCACTTGTAGTCTCCTACAATTAGACTACAATTGTCGTAAATATTTTAGTCACTTTCAAATTATTGAAAATCATTAAAATCATTATCCTACAATTTAAGTGTAATTGCAATCACTTTGTAGTGACTTACAATTCCTTGTAATTTTCTAAAATGACTTTGTAATTATGTACAATTATATTGAAATCATTTACAATCACTTTTAAATCATTTACAATCACTGTGATATAATTTGCAATCACTTTTAGTGTCCTACAATTAGACTACAATTTGTGCAGAATAATTCAGTCACTTATAAATTACTTAAAATCACTAGCAGTCACTTTAATATCACTCGCAATTACTTGTAATCTTCTAAAATAAGCCTGCAATTAAGGTGTAATTGCAATCACTTTAGAATGACTCACATAACTTGTAATCTTCTGAAATGATTTTGAAATCATTTAAAATTACTTTTAAGTCATTTAAAATCACTTGTAGTCTCCTACAATCAGACTAGAATTGGTGTAAAATATTTCAGTCACTTTTAATTGACTAAAATTCATTAGCAGTCACTTTAAAGTCACTCTCAATCACTTGTAATCTCTTGGAATTAACGTACAATTTAATAATAATTGCAGTCACTTTAGACAGACTCACAATCACTTGATATATTCTGAATTGACTTTGAAATTATTTACAATTACTTCAAAATCATTTTCAATCACTTGTAGTCTCCTACAATCAAACTACATTTGGTGTAAAATATTTCAGTCGCTTTTAAATTACATGAAATCACTATCAGTCACATTGAAATCACTCGCAATCTCTTGTAATCTCTTTGAAATAGCCCACAAATCATTTGCAATCACTTTTAGTATCCTAAAATCAAACTGCAATCAGTGTAAAAATTTCAGTCACTTTTGAATTACCTAAAATCATTAACAGTCACTTTTAAATCACTTTAAGTCAACTGTAATCGCCTGAGATGGGCATACAACTATCAAACTACTACAAAACACTAGAAGTCACTTTGAAACAGCTAACAATCACATATCATCTCCTGGAATAAAACTACTATTTGTGTACAATTGCTATTACTTTGACGTCATTTTATATTACTTTTAAATCACTTAAAACGATTTACAATCACTTGTAATCTCTTGAAATTAAACTAGAATTTGTGTATAATTGCAATCACTTAAAAACCACTCAAAATCATTTGCAATTATTTTACAATCATTCACAATCACTTGTGATCTACTGCATTTAGACTGTTATTGGTGCATAATTAAATCTTTTTTAAATCTCTGACAATCACTTGCAATCTCCTGAAATAAGCGTACAATTTAAATATGATTTCAAATACATGCAATCAGTTTGAAATCATTTGCAATCATATGTGATTTCCTGGGATCACTCAGGAATTGGAATACAATAACAAACTTTTTGAAATCACATAAAATCACTTGAAATCACTAGCGATGACTTGGAAATAGCATAAAAACACTCGCAATACAATTCAGGTTGAATTGCAATCACTAGCAATCAATTTGAAATCACTTGCAACCACTTGTAATTTTCTGTAACTACACTACCATCGGTGTATATTTTTAATCACTTTGGGACTACTTGTAATCATTTAAAAACACTCGTTATTTCATACAATAAGACTGCAATTGTTGTATAATGGTAATCACTTACAAATTACTTAAAATCATTAAAAATCACTTTAGAGTTACTTATAATCACTTGTTATCTCCTGGAATTAAATTATCATTAGTGTATAATTGCAATCATTCTGTAATCACTTAAAAATAATTTACAATTACTCGTAATTATTTATATTCGCTAAGTTCTCTGGAATTTTTGAATTCCTGGAATATTCAGTATTCTTTGAAATGCTTGAATATTCTGAATTTTTTAAATTCTTCGAATTCTTGGAATTTTCGGGATTCTCTGAACTACTTTATTTCATTGAATTTCACGAATGCCTTTAATTCCCTTAATGCTCTGAAATTTCTAGAACTGTCTGAATTGCTTAAATTTTCTGTATGCTCTGAAATCCCTAAAACTCTGATTTCTCTAAAGTCTTTGAGTATTGAGAATTCCTTGAATTTTTCAAATTTCTTGAATTTCCTAAAATCTCTGAAATTCTTCGAACTCCTGAAATCCCTGAATTCTTTGAATATTTTGATTTCCAAAATTTCTAAAATTTTATGAATTCCTTGAATTCATCAAAATTTCCTGAGCTCTTTCTATTCCTTCTATTGCAAGAATTTATTAAATTTTTCAATACTCTAAAATCCCTTAAATTCTCTTATTCTCTGAAATCCTTAAATATCTCTCTATTCCTTGAATTGCCTGAAATCCTCGATTTCTCTGAATTTTCTGAAATTCTGAAATATTCTAAATTTCCTCAATTTTTTAATATTCTAAATTCTCTTAATTTCTTTAATTTTCCGAATGTTCTGAAATCCCTGAAATAATCTAAATCATCTGAATTTCGGTATTCGGATTATTTAAAGAATTCTGGAAATTCCTGAAATTATCTAAATTTCCTGAATTCTATAAATTACGTAAATCCCCTAAATACTCTGAAATTCTTTTAACTTTCTGAATCCGCTGAATTCCCTGAATTCCCTAAATTCTTTGAACTCTCTATTCCTCACATTTTATGAATTTATTTCATTCCTTTAATGCTTTGAAGTCCCTGAAATTCTCTTTATTCCATGAATTTATTGAATATTCTGAATTCTGCGAAATTTCTACATTCCTTAAATTCCCTAACTGCTTTGAAATCTCTGAAATTCTCTGAATTTCGTAAAATCCAAGAATTTCTAGAATATTCTGAATTTCTTGAATATGCTGTATTTCCTAAATTCCTTGACTATTTTGAATTGCTTCAATTTCTTGAATATTACAAATTTCTTGAATAACCTAAATTGTCTGAATTCCTGGAATTCCGTAAATTTATGAAAATCTTTGTATTCCTTAAATTATTTAAAATCCTTAATTTCCTTAAATTCCTTGAGTTTTCTGTGTTCAGAATATTGAAGGATTTCTGAAAATTTTTTTTAATTTTCTGAATTCTCAAAATATTTTGCATTTTTTTAATCCTTCAAATACTTCTATTCATATGAATTCCTCTGAATTCCTTAAATATTTTAAGTTCTCTAAAATCCCTTAATTCTTATCATTTTTCGGCATTCCAAATATTATTTTTTTGTCCTCACAATATAGAGAATTCTTAGAATTGAGGAAATTTTAAGAATTCAGGGAATTACACGAATTGAAGGAATCCGGATGATTGGTGGAATTCCAAGAATTTAAAGTTTGGCAAATATGTAGGGAATTCAGACGAATTGTAGTAATTCAGATAATTCATAGAATATGGGAATATAAAATGATAATAATCGAGCATCAGGGAATCCTGAGGAATTCAGAAGATTTTAAGAATTCATAAGGATTCCCTGGAATTAAAAAGCATTCTCAGGGAATCGAAAGGATTAAAATAATACATAGAATTTAAAGAACTAAAAATAATTAAAAGAAATTTATCTGTAATCTCGTTTTATATTCGTATATTTAATATAATCAGACATAATATTTAATGTTAAAAATCCCTTGTTTTTTCTAATTTCTCTGAATAACGTAACAGTTTTCACACTTTCTCATCACCTTTGTTCGGCTTGAGTATACAAAGGATTGTAAAAAAGTGCAGTGTTACGCCAGAGTTTTATCATTTCTGGACCATCGGCTCATGTCCGCATCATCTTTCCGTTATTAATTAGTTCCAGCAGGTAGTAATAATGCAGAATCCTAAAAATTAATGAAAATAATTTTCTGTTGCTCCGAAGATGGCAGGACGCGGAGGTCCAGTGGAATGGAACTCCCATGCTGTGAAGACATCGACAATTTATCAAGCTTTTATGTCAAAAAATAATTCATGATGAGCGTAAATGTACATATATGTTTGACCCTTCTAGAATCCTCGTGAAAGTTATCATAGGAATTTAATAAAAATAGAATCGAATTCTACGATTAAAATAATTGTTAAATACTTTTTATTTTAGATTAAAAAGGAAGTTTATTTACTAAAGGCTGTATCGATCTTAATTATATCTACAAATTTGTTTCGAATTATATACATAAATATGTTATACACTTGCTGTTGCGCGCTACGCGGGCTAAGGCTCGCTTTGTAAGCTTTATCGCTGTTACATGCTCTTGGATTAATTTAGTTTTAAATGAAGAGGAGAACGAATTTAATTAAGGTTCTCTCGACCTTAAGGAACACATTCTCATCCAGACACTCGCGCTTCGCGTTTGATATTTTATTTAAAAATTATTTAAGCCTCACTTCCCACGCTCGTTTCTGTGCACCGTATAACAAAAACTAAAAATTTTGAAAAAAGTGCTGCTTACGGTACGCGATTTAGCCGTCGCGCTTCGCCTTCCGAAATACATTGATCGTGCGCTTTGCTTTACAAAATAACCGAAGAAGATAAATTTCTAACCAAATACTAAAGAATTAAATTTTCAGTTAAAAAAATGAGCTTAAATAAAAATATATTGAAACAAAATTGTTTAAATTAAAAAAAGAGGATTTTCAACTAAAATGATGAATCATCAACCAAAAAGATTAATTTCCAACAAAGTACTTTCTCTTTCTACTAATTCGATGAAGTTCCAAGCAAAATAAATGAACTCTCAAATAAAATACAATAGTTGCTATTTCAACTAAAAAATACTTCAATTTTAATGTAAAAACAGCTAAATTCCATAAAAAAAACGAATTTTCAACAAAAAAGTTCAATCCTCAACCAAAAAGAACCACGCGTTCTATCAAAAAGTAATCGTTAACGAATTTGTGGATCTTTTTTAAACGCATACTTTTTGTTAATTCATTTTTTTTCATACCTTGCCTCGTTTTTCCAAAAATTAATTTTTTTTCATTGTTAATGTTATTTTTTACGATTAGAACAAAAATTACGCATACCATCAGAAAATAATTAACAAAAAATTTGTAGCTTTTTTGGGTTATTAAATTTAGTCTATTTAATTTTGTTGTATTTTTTGATTTTTTATTATTTTTGTGCAATCAAAATTTGAATTTTTGATTTTCCAAATAGATTCAAACAGTTTTTACGATAATCTTCTAGAGCGCAGAAAGGGCAACGTTTTTCTCCTCTTAACTTTTTGTTATATCGTGCGTTGTGTGGCTTTACATTTTAATTTTTCGTTTGTTTTCGTTAAATATTCCAAATGCTGTAACTTTGGTACTTTGATTTTTATTTTTAAAAATTATTGGGATAAATTGTTCGTTCTTTTTTTGTTGCGTACTGCGAGCATCTGTAAACAGAATTTTGAAATCTTAAAAATAATTGTCTTAACAATTTTAAAAATACTCTTTTTTAATTTTTAGCTAAAATGACTGGCTAAATCTGTTTTCGAACCTTGCATGGTTTTTCCAAAAATGTGATTTTTTCATTGTCAATGTTATTTTCAGGAATAAAGCAAAAGCTACGCATCCTATCAATACTAGATTTATAAAAGATTTGCAGCTTTTTTTTTGATGAACAAATTTTGTGTTTTCATTTTCTTTGTAGCTTGTGTTGTTTGTCTGAAAATGTAATTTTTCTATTTTAAATACTGTTTTTTGCAAATAAAAGAAAAACTACGCGTCGTATTAAAAAGTGAATGATAACAAATTTGTAGATTTTTTTTGAGTGCATCATTTTAGTTCATGCAACTTTTGTCTTATTTTGCATAGTTTGACCGCAAAATGGAATTTTTGATCTTTCATTATTTTTTGTGCAATCA
>JAUELO010000274.1:5575233-5586850 GCA_032357855.1 Amphibolips quercusostensackenii | reverse complement strand
TACTCGGTTAAAATAATTGTTTATGTAATCGTTGCTCTCGGAGGTGCGAAACTATCACTGGTACGCAACCTGAAAGACATCCCCGCGTGCCAAAAATATGCAAAGGCACTTGCGCGATGGATGCAGAAAGCTGTCATCCTTAGATCGCTTCGTGTTCTTAAGACACGCAAGCCTTTCACAGGCCTGTCGTTGTGATTTTATCATGACCTGTGGCTACCCATCTCACGGCTGTGAGACGTGGCCATAGGTGTGATTTACCGCAGTTTTCCTGGGAGCTGATGCCATTTTTATAGACGGCAATTACACCCAGTAGTACCATGTGGTGGTTGTTAAACCTTTTATTATTATTTATATATATGAGACAATTTTTATTCAAAAAACTATTTAAAAAAGTCACAATTAGAGCCGAAAACAGTCAAAATCCAATTTTTCACTTATGTTCTTTTGTGGAACATTATAAAACAGACTCATGAAGGTGGTATTTAAAAACTGATTATTAATTTGTAACCTCATGCTGACGATTCTAAATAAAACTTACAAAAACTTATTTTTTATAGGAAATAAGTGTTAAGCTTCATGGGGCTTGTGGAACCTCTAAATATAATTTTTTTAAGCGTATTCATTTTTTTGTGGACTTCAACAAATTTAGGAGGAATATCTCAATAATATATGAATTTCTGTGGAGACTTAAATTTGAAATGAGTCCAAAAATTTAAAAAAATGTTCATTATTTACGCAGTTATCTCAATTATTCAAAAACTTGAAAATTTGAAGTTCTCGTGCAGTATTATTTTATTATTTAGCAATATTTATTATCATCATCAGTTAATATTATGAAAATGAAAGCCGTAACTTATGGAATTTTTTTAATTAATAAAAAACGTGCTTTAAATGTGTGATTGTTAAACTGCTTTGACTGGATAATTATTAACTATTCAATTTTGAATCCTTTAAATTTGAAATAGTTTTGTTAACTTTGAAATAAAATAGATTTAATTTTAAACGGGTTAATTACTAAATTTATTTCAATTTTTTGCACTCAAAGTTGTTTAAACTCATCTAGAACATCTTTTAATTAGAACACAAATTGTTTTTGTGCTAATTAAAAAATGTGAATTTATATAAGCTTCATATTGGTAAAATTGAACACAATTAAATTATTAATATCATAATTGATTAAAGAAAGGCAAAAAATTCTAAATTATACTACTGGTTGTGTAGTAATTTAATTATTTACATTAAACAGGCAACACAAGTTGACAATCCCGACAGATACGCTTTAGCAACTGTTATTGTTTCTCGAGAGGGAGGATATGGTGCTGGTCCCACTGCAGGTGACTATAATTAATTATTAAAATCCTTTTTTTCAATCAAAAGTAAATAATAACTTGAAATTGAGTATAAAAATATCTTTTAAATTGTGAAAAATTGATTTTCTTTAACAAGTATAATTTTTTTAAATAAGGAGGACGCCTTCCAGTAAGGTTCGTGTTAAAAGACTATCAGGCCAGTGTGCCTGAAAATACCCCACCTGGAAGTGTAATTCTCACTGCCGGCGTAAATAAAGTCGATTCTGTAAGTAACAAAAAAAAAATTTATAAAATATTTGTTTACGTAAAAGATTTTGAACGGAAAAAAATAATAAAGTGTATTTTTTTTAACAGAATTTAAGGTTTTGGCTCGTTGGTGCAATGGAAGATTTAGAAAGGTTTTTAGTGACTAATTCTGGTGAATTAATTCTGAAAGGAACATTGGATTATGAAAAGAGGGTTCAACATAGTTTCTTGGTTCATGTTACTGATCGGCATCATGTGAGTGAAAAATTATTTTGACTTATAAACTATAACAAATAATATTGCAACAATTTAATTTAATTATTACTAGTATTTGAAGTGAAAATTTCAGCTTTATTTGGAAATAATGATCAACAGAATATATAAGTTTATTTTCTACAATTTTACCACAAATTTGTCGTTTATTTTTGTGACATTGACTCTCATTATTTATTAGGTTGAAATTTATTATAAATTTTTTTCAGAATGATACAGCAAGAGTAAATATATCTATTGAAGACGTGAATGAGTGGGAACCAAGATTTCGTCACCCTAGATACGAATTTCATGCTCGAACTATGAGGGAAGGCTCCATAGTTGGTAAGTCCATATTTTTGGATGAAATTATATTTTTAATACATAACAAGAAATAAAATAAAACAAACTACAAAATAGCTACCCAAATATTGGTATTCACATTTTAAGTTAATTTTAATATTTATTATTATAATATTAAACAATAGTAAAATTTATTTTTCAGGTAGATTAGAGGCTGCAGATGGAGACAGAGGAGATAGAGTTTCACTGGCTTTGAGAGGTCCAGACGCAAGGTAAAAATATTACTTTTTTGATTAGTAAAATTAATTTTTGATTTTACTTTATTACTTTTATATATTTTTATCATAATGAGAATGTATGAGTTTTATGTAAAAACTCACTATCGCCCATTTTTTCAAATCTCCACGTTTCGAGAACCCATGAATCCGAAAAAACCTGTTTTACGATGGTGTTGTCTGTCGTTGTTGTCGTCGTTGTCTGTATACTGGATAACTTTCAAAAGATAAATCGGATTAAGTACCGCTTTAGCACACGTTTCGAGGGACCAAAAAAAAAAGATCCAGTTCGTTATTTAGTTACTTTGGATGAAATTTCAAAAAGTTCGAGCATTTTCAAAATTTTTAAAAACATGTTTTTTACGAAATTAAAAAATTCTATGTACAGCTCGTTATAGAAATTCAAAATTCAAACAATTGATCTCAATGACTTTTTTTGATAAAAAGAAAAATTATCGGAGTTATAGTATTTTTAAGATATAAAAAAAAGAAAATTCACGTTTGAAGTTAAACAAAGCAGGATATGAGAAAAGGTCAAGAAAAGAAAAACGTTACTGTTCAAAAGCCCTACAAGATAAACATAAAAACTTTTCAAATTTTCATGCAAAATTGAAAATTTGAATTTTGATCGCTCAAAAAGCAATGCAAAATCAAGAAATCCATTTTGCGGTCAAACTATGCAAGAAACGAAAAAAGATTTTTTCAGAAAAATTGTGCTTAAAAAAAATATCTCCAAATTAGTTATAAATGATTTTTTGATCGAATGCGTAATTTTTGTTTTATTCGTAAAAAACTTAATTTAAAACGAGAAAATTAGTTATTTGGAAAGATGACACAAACTTCAATTACATTCTATGCAACAAAATTTTTCGCCAAAATTATATCTACAAATTTTCTCGAAACTACTTTACGCTAGGATGCGTATTTTTATTTGAAATCGTGAAAAAATGACATTAAAAATAAACCTATTAAATTTATGGAAGAATGACACAAGTTGCGATAACATTTTTGATAACAAAACCTTTTTTTTAAAGGATGCACACTTTTTTAAATTATAAAAATAAGACAACAAAAAACGCATATTTCATACCTATTATGAATTGTAAAAATATAAATTTATTAAAATGATACATTTTTTAGAGTGGCTGAAAATAAAATTTAATGCAAAATAAGAAACAAGTATTAAAGTAATCATGATAAATAAAGTTTGTACTTTACACGAGTTACCTGATGAGAATGTGTTCGTTAAAGCTAAAGGTGCTTCATTAAAAGAGAATTAACAATCACCAAATTACAGTTGCTGATACTTTAATCTTTAATTTTAAAAGGTCTGAGCACAAATTTGTGGCGAATAGGATTTAATAGGATAATGTGGGGTAGGATAGGGTAGGGTAGGTGGGGATAAGATAGGATAGGATGATGCTGTGTATGGTAGGGTAGAATGGGCTAGAATGTGATAGGATAGTATAGGATAAAAAAGGGTAGGATAAGGTGGGATAGGATAGAATAGCGAAGGGTGGAGTAGAGTTCGATTGGGCAGGGTGGAATAGGATAGGATATAGCAGGGTAGGATAGTGTAGGATAGGATGGAAAGTAATAGGATAGTATAGGGTAATGTAGGATATGATAGGATAGGATAATGATAGTATAGGATTACGAAGAGTATGCTAGGGTAGGGTAGGGTGGAATAATGTAGGGTAGAATAGGTTGGAATAGGATAGTGTAGGATAATTTAGAATTGTGTAGGATAGGACAGGATGATGTTGGGTACAATATGGTAGTTCAGGATGGGATAGGATATGATAGGATGGGATGGGATAGAACAGGGTAGGGCAGAGTAGTTAGGTATAGGACAGGATATGATAATGTGGGGTATGATAGGGTAGGGTAAGATGTGATAGGATAGGATGCAATAGAGCAGGGTAGGATAGGGCAGGTTGAGGTGGAATAGAATAAGACAGCATAGAGTAAAGCAGGTTAAGGTGGAATAGGATAGAATAGAGCCAGGTAGGATTGGGCAGAATAGGGTGGAATAGGATTGGATGGCATACGGTTGAGTAAGGTAGAGTGGATTAGGTTAAGTTAGGATAGGAGAAAAGAGGATAGTATGAGGTACGAAAGGCTAGGATAGGGTGAAATAGGATAAGATAGTATGTCGTGGGATAAGATAGTATGTAATAGGATAAGATAGAATAGGACAAAATAGGATAGGATTACGAAGGGTGTTATAAAGTTGGGTGTAATAATAGGGTAGGGTAGGTTGGGATGATGTAGAGTAGGGTAGGTTGAAATAGGATGGTGTAGGATAATTGAGGGTAGTGTAGGATAGAATAGGATAATGTAGGGTATGATATGGTGGTTCAGGATGGGATGGGATAGGATAGAATATAATATATCAGGGTAGTATAGGGCAGGATAGGGTAGAAAAAGATAAGAGAGCAATGGATTGGTTAGGATAGAAAAGGAGATGATAGTATGAGGTGGCATAGAATAGTATAAGATAGGATGAGACAGGATAGGACAAAATAGGATAGGATTACGAAGGGTGCAATAGGGTGTGTCGGAATAGTAGAGTAGGGAAGGTTGGGGTAGAATATGATAGGATAACATAGGATATGATAGGGTAGGGTAGTATGGGATAGAGAAAGGTAGGATAGGGCAGTAAAGAGTCTGATTGGATAAGATAGGATAATGTAGGATAGGGTAGGGTAGGTAGAGATAGGCTAGAATATTATAATGTAGGTTATGATATGGTAGTTCAGGATGGGATGGGATAGGATAGAATATAATATATCAGGGTAGTATAGGGCAGGAAAGGGTGGGATAGGATAGGAGAGCAATAGTAGTTTAAGGTAGGGTGCAATAGGATAGGACAGAGCAATGTAGGATGGGGCGGGATAGGTTAGGATATCATAGGGTAGAGTAAGGAAGAGTGGGATGGAATAAGATATGATAATGTAGTGTATGGTAGGATAGGATAATTAAGGGTAGTATAGTGTAGGGCGGGATTAGTTAGTACAGAAAATGAGGTGATAGTATGAGATGGGATAGAATAGCATAAGATAGGATGAGACAGGATAAGACAAAATAGGATAGGATTACGAAGGGTGCAATAGGGTGGGTCGGAATAGTAGGGTAGGTAAGGTTGGGGTAGGATATAAAAGATAACATAGGGTATGATAGGGTAGGCGAGGATGGGATTAGGCAAGGTAGGATAGGGCAGGGAAGGGTCTGATTGGATAAGATAGGATAATGTAGGATAGGGCAGGGTAGGTAAAGATAGGAAAGGATATTATAATGTAGGGTATGATAGGGTCGGGTAGGATAAGATAGGATATGATAAGTGGGCCAGAATAGAGCAGGGTAGAATAGGGTGGGGTAGAATAGGAAATCATAGGGTATAATAGGGTAGGTTGAAATAGGATAGGATAGAGCAAGGTAGGCTAGGGCAGGATAACGTAAAATAGGGTAGCATAAGGTAGAGCATGTCATGTGTAGATTAGGGTGAAATAGGGTAGGATAGGATAGGATAGAACAGAATAATATAGGGCAGATTGAGGTAGATGGGATATGATATAATAGGATAGGATAGCGAAGGACAGGATCGGATGAAAGAAAAGATGAGATAGAAGAGGAACGAAAGGGGGAAGAAGAAGATAGACCTATTTTGTAAACGACTGAATAGGCAAGGAAACCCTTTTTACAGGCACCTGCCGCATTCTTTGACTAATTTTTTTACTTGAGAAATCGAGTCGGACTAAAAACTGTCTTTTTCACTTGAAAAAAGTGTTTATTAAAGTAGCGAAATTTATTTCTAATACAATATTATACTCTTGAATGAATCTAAACGATTAATGAAAGCAGCCTTCGTTTTAAAAAAGTAGATTTTCAACTGACCGCAATTGCTCTTCTAAATCTGACCAATACACCCCTTTTTCAGTTACACAAATATTTTCAGGGTCAGAAAAACTTATTTTTGCATATTTAGATATTAGAATTCTAGTTGTTTTTGGATAATTAAACCCTTTTTTGCAGAAAATTCGTTTTGAACGATCGTACCATTTCTGTTGAGAAATTCCTCGTCGAGTCAGACTAAAACACGCCTTTTCCACTTGTACACATATTTTCTGAATCAGAAAACCTTACTTTTGCATTTTAGGATATTTATATTATATTATCGTATAGAAAAATTAAGCACTTTTTTAAAAATCTTGTCTCACTAAATAGTACTGTTTCCATTTAATAGTACCTCAACGTCTCGGCCTGGAACACTTCTTTGGAATTTGCAGAAATATTTTTTGAAACAGAAAAACGTTTTTAAAATTGCTAGTATTTCAAACATTCTTATTATACAAATTTAAAATAAACAGATTTCTTTTAACAAATTGAGGTGAAAATTATGAGGCCTTAATTAGAAGATCTTTTGAAATATTCGTAGGCATATCCTGCAGATTAGAGCAAATCATGAGTTTAGTGTCTTTACTTAAAACTTTTTTAATTCAAGATCGAAAAGAAATCTACTTTCTCATGAAACATTTCAATGCCAAATATACATAAAAAAGATTTACAATTAAAAATCAGACTTCCAGACTACCTCACTTTTCGGTTCAACTTATTTTTACATAATGAGATATTAAAATTATACTTTCACTGAAGAAAAATAAAGAAGTTCATTCCGAATACAAAAATAACTTTTCAAATTAATTTGACGTTTATTCAATTCCTAATTTTTTCATAAATTAATATTACAGATCATTCGAAATAAGAGATAATGGAGAACTGATACTCAGAAGTCCAAGTTCTTTTAATGGAACTCTTGCTCGACTTGTCGCTATTGCTTCTGATACTGGAAGACCACCAAGGTATTAATTTACTTCATTTACCTTTTTTTATAATTATACTATCAATTCGCACAATGTTTTGCAGTTGAAAAAATTGTTACAGATAATTTATAAATATTGAAAAAAATTTCAAAAATATTGATTTTTTTGTACTTTAATTCTTTACCTGTAATTTTTCGTTAGAAACTTTGGTAGAAGACTATGAATTTCAAACCCAAGGATCAAATAATATATTATATATACTACTTGGTTGAATATTCATATATTTTGTTGAAAAATCGTATTTTTCAATAAAAAATTAAACTTGTTCGTCTAGTTAAAAATTAAACTATTTTTGTCGAAATTTATATAATCGTTAAAAATTAATTTTTTGATCTGAAAATTCAACAATTTTATTTTTCGTGAAAATCTGTCTATTTAGCTAAAAATCTATGTATTTTGTTTAAATTTCGATTTTTTTAAAATTAATCTTCTTCCTTGAAAATCCATCTTTTTGGTTGAAAATTGAACAATTTTCTTGAAATTTTTTTTTGTTTAATATTATTTTCTTCAACAGAATATTTAACTATTTTATTTTTATTGGAAATTTGTCTTTTTTAGTTGACAATCCATGTATTTTGTTAAGATATCCTTTTTCTTTTGTTTGAAATTAATCTTCATGCATGAAAATTCATCTTTTTGGTTAAAAAAAAATATATTTTGGTAAAAAATTTATACCATTTTCTTGAAAATTGTTTTTTTGTGTGAAAATTTATTTTTTAAGTGAAACTTTAACTATCTTGTTTTTGGTGAAAATTTATCTTTTTTGTTGCAAAAATTTATTTTTTTTGGTAAATATTAATTTTTTGACAGAAAATCAAACTATTTTATTTTTGGTTAAAAATTTGTTCTTCTTAGTTGATAATGAATGTATTTTGTTGAGAATGTATTTTTTTTCGTTTAAAAATAAACTTCATGCATGAAAATTTATTTTCTTTCATAAAAATGTAACTATTCTGGTAAAAAAATGTACCCATTTTTTTTAAATTTGTTATTTCGGGAACATCAACTTTTGTTAAAAGAAAATTAATTTTTTTAATTTTTTGTGAAAATTTATCTTTCTCAGTTGAAAAATTATGTATTTAATTAAAATACCTATCAATTTTTTTAGGTAAAAAAATTCATCTGCTTGCTTGAAAATTCATATTTTTCCATAAAAATTTAAATATTTTAATGAAAAATTTAACTATTTTCTTGAGAAATTATTTTTTTACTGAAAATTAAATATTACATTTTTTATTGTGAATTTGTTTTTTTTAGTTAAAATATATAATTTTAGTTGACAATTTATCCTTGCGGTTTGAAATTTAACTACTTTGTTGGAAATTCGTTTTTTTTTTTGGGGGGGGGGGGTAATTTTTTATTTGAAATGTAATTATTTCATTTTTGGTTAAAAATTTATTTTTTTAGTTGAAAATACAACTATTGGGTAAAAATTAATATTTGCTGTTAGAAAATTCATTTCCTTGGTTAAAAATACATGTTTTTGTTAAAAATTAATCTTCTCTTGTTGAGAATTAAAAAAAAATTCAAAGTATTGTTTTTTATTAAAAAGTCAACTATTTTATTAAAATTTTTTTTTGTTGAATTCAACTGTTTTTTATTTACAATTGAAATCTGTTGTAATGGAAATATCAATTATTACACTTTTTGTTGAGAATTCATCTCTTGTTTAAAAATTATTTTAGTTTGCAGGAAATTCAGCAATTTGGTTAAAAAGTAATATTCTTGGGAAGATTTTTCATTTTAGTAAAAAATTTATCTCTTTGTTTGATATCAAACTATTTTCTGAAAATTTGTTGTTTTTTGAGTTTAAAATTAACAAATTTAGTAGAAAATGTATCTTTTTTGGTTCGAAATTCAACTACTTCGTTCAAAATTCATGTCCTTTATTTAAAATTTCATTTTTTGGTAAAAAATTAATCTTCTGGTTTAAAAATTCATCTATTTGGTTTAAAGTTTATCTATTTTGTTGAAATTTCAACGATTTCGATTTAAAATAAAACAATTCTATTTAGATAAGAATTCCTGTAAGTCTAGTTCAGGCAGAGTGATCTACTAAATTTTATAAAATTCAGTGTAATCCTGTGCAATCCGGAGTAATCTTACATAATGAAGAGTAATCCACCTTCATTAGACCGTATTTTTAGGAGTTGTTTCCCCCTTGATTTTATACTACTATTTTAATTATTTTTAATATTTCAAAAATTCAATTATTAGTAATTATTTTTTCCTTTTTTTAAGGTCAAGTATGATTCCCGTGATTGTTCATTTACCAAATGCTGGTTCAGTACCAATTGCAGCAAGAGCGGCTCCTGCTTGGTTAGGCAGTAGTGTTCTTTTGGTAGCTGTTTTTGGAGGAGTTTTGGGACTACTTGGTGTAGTTATACTTATCCTTATAATGTACATTTACAAGAAGTAAGTAATTATTTTTAAATTATTTTTTATTATTTTTTTTCATTGTCAAACTCTTATTAGACTATTTCGTTTAATTACTAAAATAGCCCAAACAAAATATTGATTTGCAGTAAGAGACCAAAAGGAGGTGGATCTGTGAGTTCTATGGGAACCGGATATAGGGAAAAATCCCCAGTTCCTTCTGCTTTGAGTCCAACTCCTCAAATTTTGGGAGCTAGTGTCCTACATGACACTTTGGACAATAATAGAGATGATCATCATGAGAACAACGATATAGATAATCCTGTTTTTGGAGAGGATAATGAAAATCCTTACAATTCGACAATTAAAAGTTAGTAAAATCTTTTGTTTTATTTTTTAAAAATATTTTACTTTAGGGACATTATCTCTGCGTTTTTATATAATATAGAAAAAATCGTGAGTACCCTCAAAGTTATTGTAATAAAATTATTATTACTAGTTTTTTTACTTTATATAATTTATTTTATCACTCATTTACTGAAATTGAAAATATTCCAATATTGAATTTCAAATGTTGTTTTTTAACAAACCATTTCAAAAATTTTTTTCAAAATATTTCAGCTTTGCATAATTCAGAACCTGTTCTATTTTCATTCCTTTAAATTTTATTCTGAAACATCTTAGGCAGATTTTAATTTGAAATTATTTCTTCTAACTAAAATTATTTAACTCACGATGCTTACAATTTAACACTGTTTGATTCCGAATGCCCCAAATTTGAAATCTTTTATTATTTAAGACTTCAGATTAAAAAGTTAAAATATTTCAGGGGCTTTGATGAAAAATTATGATATTTTAAGAATAATATTAAAAATTTTTCAGTTCCGAAACCTGCTACATAGAAATTTCTTTTAGTCTTAAAATGTAAAACTAACAAATTAAAAATTGTACCATCCTTTTTACCCCTCGATTTCAGCCATTTATATCAATTTGGATTTTAATCTAAGCAACTATGTTTTTACTTAAATTTTTATGTAATATTTATTTAAAGCTGTTTTAATTCTCTTTTAATAATCAAATTTCGCAGTTCTTACAAGGATTATAAATAAAGGTATATGTTTTGATATAGAATAATACATATTTTTGTAATTAGGATTTTTTCATTTCTCTTATTCGTCTTTCTTTTTATTTATTTAATAAAAATTTGTTAATTTGTCGTTTCTTCATCAATATCAGAAGATCGGAATGAATACTTGATTAATTTTTATTTATTCGCAGGTGTGATATCCGCAAGGCAAATGCCACTTTATCGACACAAGGTGGGACCAGCCCCAAGTCCACCTGTTTTATCAGCCACCTCAAACATTCCAAATGTTGGTGGATTAGTTCAAAATATGAACGATTTGAGTGCAAGAACCAATTCAAATGTAGATGCTGGTTCGCAAAATTCGTCCAATTATTCAGCTGATCCTCCAGATTCTCTCGCGCCTACGTGGCCTGCAGGATCCATTTCCCAAAGAGTAAAGAAGCTTTCCTGGAATGACGATGACAGGGTAATTTTATTTAGTATTTTAAAACAAACTACTTAAAAACTGAACTATCTGCAAATTTGATCTCGAGTGTTTTCACTTTATTTGTATTTATATTTATTTGTTGCTCATTTCACGAGCACTTTGCTTTCCGTTAGCAAATGTATTTGCTTCCTCATAGAGAAAGTATTAGTGATTTTTTTAATAATAGACAAACTAAAGTTTTTATTTTGATGAATTTAAAAGAAGGGATTCACAAAAAATGCAAAATGACAAAATAATACAAATTTTTTTTTAATACAGTGACAACTCAGGCAAATCAAATTTTGTATTTGAAATTGTGATTTTTTGAGCTGGAAAAGGGAAAATTCTCTCACACCCTATCCCTTTTTAGCTTTATGATTTTTTTCACAAGAATTATCAGCATTTTTTTATTTGAAAAT
>JAUELO010000274.1:5563793-5575133 GCA_032357855.1 Amphibolips quercusostensackenii | reverse complement strand
GGTTTTTGTCGAATCAAGGAATCTTTTCCGTTCTTGCATAAATTTTTAATTATGTTAAAGAAAAAAAGTTGTACTATGAAAACCTTTTTTTTAAATATTGTGCATTACTATAGTTTAAACATTTTTGAAAATGTTACCACTAGAAAGCTCTCTTTAGGAGGAAGCAAAATTTATTTAAATTGTATATTAATTTTCTAATTTGTTTCTGCTCGGACCACAAAACCTTATAGTTTCGGTCAAGTGTCGCCCGTCCATCCATCCGACCCTCCATCTTACCTTTTCAGAAGAAGGGCAAGTAAAAGAAAATTAGGCGAAGAGAAGAAGGCAAAGTAAGAGAAAATTAAGGGAAGGAAAATAAGGAAAGTGAGAGGAAATGAGCAGCGGGAAAGTAGAAGATGTGAGGAAAAATGAGGGAGGGGAAATAAGGGAGGGAATGTACAGGAAGTAGGTGAAATTGGAGGAGGGCAAGTTAGGGTGAAAAGTAGGATGAATGAGGGAAAAAATGTAGGGGGAATCAGGGGAGGGAAAAGTAGGGGAGGTAAAGGGAAATATCGGTAGGGAAAGCAGAGAAGTGAAAGAAATGTGGGGAGTGAAAGTAGGTAAAGTAGCGAAAATAAAGGCGACTGGGAAAGCGGAAGTGAGGGGAATACGAGAAGGGGAAACTAGGTAAAGTGAGTTACGAAAAAAATAGGAAAAGCATTTGAACTGTGGGTAGGGGAAGTGAGGGGAAATCTTGGGACGGGAGGTAGAGCAAATAAGGAAAAAGATTTGAAGGAGAATAGGGTGAGTGTGGGAGACTTAACGGAAATAAGGTCAGTGAAAGTAAGTGACGTATGGTAAATAAGAAAGAAGCAGGGGTTGGGAAGTGGGAGAAAGTAAGAGAAATTATATGAATAAGGGTGAGTTTGGAGGAAAAGTAATATCTGAGGCAGAAAAGTAGGAAAAGGGGAGTGTTACCTGGGAAAGCGAAGTGAGAGGGAAGTTAGGGAGAAAGCAGTTGAAATTAGGTAAGGTGAAGTGGAGGATGTGACAGAAAATGATAGGAGGGAAAGTAATGTAAGTGTGGTAAAAAGAGGGGAGGAATAATAGGAAAAACGAGGGATGCAAGGGAAAAAAGGGTAAGTAGAGGAAGTAAGAAAAAATACTAAAAAAAAATAGGAGAAATAATGGAAAGGACAACAGGGCAAATAGGGGAAAATGCGGGGAGTGGTAATGAGTGAAATGGGGTAAATGAGGAGAAAATTGGGAAGTGGATATAAAAAAATTAAAGGGAAGTAAGGGAAATGAATATAAATACGGCTGAGTTAGAAGGGAAATTTATATCTAGGGCAGGAAAGTAGGGAAAGAGAAGTGTTACCTTGGGAAGAGAGAAGAGGGGGAAGTAGGGGAGGAACAATTTGGGGAAATTAGGAAACGTTAAGCAGAAGAAGTGACGGGAAATAATAGGAGGGGAAGTAGTGTAGTGAAGTGAAATGAGATGAGGAAAAGTAGGAAAAATAAGGGATGTAAGGGAAATGAGGGGAAGTAGAGGAAGTGAGGAAAAATGCTGAAAGATAAAATAGGGAAATAAGAAAAAGAACAACGGGGCAATTAAGGGGAAATGAAGGGAGTGGAAGTAAGTCAAATGGGTTGAATGAGGAGAAAATGGCGACGGGATGTAGAATTATGGGGAAGTAAGGGAAGTTATTATAAACGGGGATGAGTTGGGAAAATAAAGTGATGGCTGAGAAAGGAAAGAAGGGAAGGGAAGCGTTATCTGAGAAAGTAAGGAAAAGAGGAAGTAGAGGAAAAACAAGTTGGGGAAATGAGGAAAAGTAAAATAGTGGAAGTGATGAGAAATGATATGAGTGGAAGTAGTCTGAGTAAAGGAAAATTAGGGACAAAAAAGCGTGGAAAATAAGACAAGTAGAAGGAATCAGAGAAAGCAGAGAAAGTGGGGGAAAATTTTAGGAGCGGAAGTAGAGGAAATAAGAGAAAATGTTGTGAAGTGAAGTGAGGGATACTTTGAGAAGGGGAAGTATAAGAAGTGAAAGTAGGTGAGGGGAAGCAAGGGAAATGTTGAGAAATAAGGGGAGTAGGGGAGAAGAAGTAATGGCTTTGGAAGGAAAGAAGGGGAAGGGTAATGTAAGCCAGGGAAGCAAGGAAACGTGAATGTAGAGGAAGAAGGACTTGGTGAAGGGGGACATAGGGTGTTGTAAGGGGGAAGTATTGGAATGTAGGAGGAGTAAGGAAGAGGAAGTATTGACTGGGGAAGGAAAGTAGGGGAAGTAGTGTATTTAAAACTGACTCGAATCACTCCTAAATCAGTTTTATAATCATTCAATTTCGCTTTTGACACTTTTTAAAATCTTTTATAATTTTCAAAAACTTTCTAAATGCATCAAAAAATCATAAGAACATTTTTTTGTTAGCTTAAAACCTTATAAAATTTTTTAAAAACTTCAAAATGATTATTTTCCAAACTTTAAAAAAACTTCTCAACCTTTTTTAAAATGATTCGAATTTTTCCTACAATTGCAAAAAAATTCATTAAAATTAAGAGAATTTCCTTCTAATCTTACAGATTCTTTTGTGAGGATCTTTGAATTCCTTTGGAGTATTTTAAAATTTTGTTAAGCATTTTTTTAAAAAAAGTGTCAAAAAGTAAAAAATCATTTTTAATTTTTGCAGAAGTTTCAAGAAATTTATTTTATTCTCTAAAGACCCTTCAAAATGCTTAAAAAGCTTTAAAGTTTTCGTTACAAATATTTAAAAATCCGCATGTTGTTTTAAATTTGTTAAAATATTTTCCAGTTTAAAATTATTCTTGTATTTTTTTAAAACTTTAAAATATTTCTTAAGCTTACTTGAATTTTTTCTAAAATTTCGTAGTCATGTCTAAAAATTTTTAAAGAGTCTGCTACTAAATTGTTGGTTGCAAATGCATCTTTTTTGTCTTGAAAAGGAATTTTTTTTTCAAATTAACAATTTAATTTAAAAGTCACGCTTCCTAATTGAAAACTTAACTGTATAGGTAAATAGTAATCTGTTTCATTTAAAAAATAATTTTTTTGTTCAAGATTCAATTGTTTTCTAAAAAATTCGTATTTTTGGCTTAAAAATTCAACAATCAATTTTTTTTGGTGAAAATTAATTTTTTTCACTGAAAATTGAACTATTTTGTTAAACCTTCAACTAATTGGTTGAAAATTAACTTTTTCGTTGAAAATTTAACTGTTTTGTAGAAAATTTGCCATTTCCAATAGATAATTTAACAATTTGGTAAAAAATTCATCTATCTGCTTAAAAATATACGTATTTTGGTAAAAATTCATGTTTTTTATAGAAAATCTATTTTTTGCTTCAAAAATGGAACTTTTTAAAGAAAAATTAATCTATTTTGATATAAGATTTAAGTATTTTGTTCAAAATAAATTTGTTTTTTAAAATCAAACAGTTTTTCATTATTAAATACATTTTTATAATGAAATATCAACTTTGACGTGTTTCGTTGAAAATTCATCTTTTTAGGTTGAAGATTCAACTTCTTGGTTAAAAGTTGAACCACTTTCCTAGAAGTTCATTTTTTTTGGTGGATATTTATAATTTTAATTGGAAATTCGTATTTTTTAGTTAAAGAGTAATTTTCAAACTAAAAATTCTATTGTTTTGTAGAAAATCCGTCATTTTATCTTGAAAATTTAACAATTCAATAGAAAATTTGAGTATTTGGTTAAAATGTATGTATTTTGTTAAAAAATTGCCCTTTTTTATAGAAAATCAATTCTATGGATAATAATAAATTTTATGACTGAAAATTGAATTATTTTGTTTGGTGGAAATTATCTTTTTTGTTGAAAATTTAACAATTTGAAAGAAAATTTAACTATTTAGGTCTGTTTAAAAATTAATACATTTTAGCTGAGAATTTAAGTATTTTGTTGAAAATTCATTTTTTTCGGCAAAATCGAACTAATGCTTGTTTTAAATTGAAACTTTTTTTATAAAATAACAAATGTTACATGTTTCTTTGATAATTCATTTTTTAAAGTTGAAAATTCAACTTCTTGGTTGAAAGGTGAAACACTTTCTTAAAAGTTATTTTTTTTTGTTAAATATTTATAATTTTAGTTAAAAATTTAAGTTTTTTAATTAAAAAGTAATTTTCTAAATAAAAAATTCAACTCTAAAAATTTAACTTACCCATTTTTGGTTAAAGTTGATCTTTTTAATATAAAAATTCAATAATTTTGTTAAAAAATTTTTGAAACAAAGCAAGTACAAATTAGAAAATATTCAAATAAAATTTAGACTAACATTACATCAATTGTACAAACTATTTAGTTGAAAATGTATAGGATTAAAAAACTTTTTTTCTGGTAGAAAATAAATCTTTATGGTTCAAATTGAACTACACGATTAAAAATGTATGTGCTTTGTTGAAAATTCGCCTTTTCTGGTAGAAAATCAATTTTCTTGGTTGAAAATTATTCTTTTTCGTCAAAAAATTTAACTATTTGTTAAAAAATGTAAATATTTTTTAAAATAAAACAGTATAAGAAGTTGAATTTAATTATTTTACAGACGGTGGATAGTGTGGAAGTTGGGGCGGAAGCTCGAGCAGGATGCAGCCAAACCGGAAATGAACAGCTCAATCTCACAGTGTATTTTTGAAACGAACTCCATGACCTGTACGAAAATTAAAACCTGAGCCTATAATAAGCGATAGAATAAGTATTGTACGAAATTACTTGTTTAAGAAAATAAATTCTATACAGTTACTGTAAAAACTATCTGATTATTTTTAACCTATAAATACCTATAGTTATCCTTCTTAGATATTTATATTATTTCATTAAACGAGTGATATAGCAAAAAATCAATTGTCCGAGACATAATTAAAAATGTATATTTTAGCTTAATAATTAATAATATTTAAAATATAATTTTAATTAATTTTATTTTAATTAATGTAATTTTAATTGAAATAAAATTTTCTATGAATCAGAAATTTATTTTCGATTCTAACCGAAAATTAGTTTCTATAGTGATAACAGGAATTCCTATTCTGATAATACATGTCTTGAAAATCGGGTTAGTGGGCTAGTTAGCAGCCCTTCTATTCAAGGCGTAATTTGCAAAGATCGATTTCCGGGGTTATGGATTATTCTCCGAAATGAAACATTTTGTATCTTTTATTTTTTTTTCATTCAACGTAATTTGTTAATAATATCAACCTGTTAGGTAACAAAAGTAACAATTTTTAATTAAAATAGTAATTAATAATATTGATTATTTATTATTAGCGGCAGTTCAAAAACTACGTCACTGCACAGCATAAAATTCTTAAAAACGAAAATAAGGGAGACTAAATTTATTTATAAATTTTCTACTAAATATTTAAACTTTTATCAAACCAAAAAAAAAATAATTTTAGAAAAAAGAGCCAAGTATTTACTAGTAGAATTTTTAAGTAAAAAATACGAATTTTTAACAAAATAGTGGAATTTTTAATCGAATGGTTGTATCTTTAACCAAATAGTCCAATTTTAAACAAAAATAGGAATTTAAAAAAAAATGTGATAGTTGATATTTTTAATTTAAAAAAGATTCAAATTTTACATAAAAAATGTAATTCTACCAAAAAAGACTTTTAACCAAAAAAATAAATTTCTACCAAAAGAGATGAATTTTTAAGTGAAAAATATGATAATTGATTTAAATCTCTACAAAATAGTAAAATTCTTAACCAGTAATATTATTTTCAATCTTATAGTTGAATTTTCTACCAAAGTTAGAGAATTTTAAACACAAGAAGACAAACTTTTAATAAAAAAGTTCAATTTCTTACCCAAAAATACAATTTTTTTGAAAAAAGGCAATTGAATTGACAATATGAATTTTAAACAAAAAGTTAAATTTTGACTGAATAATTTAATTTTGAACCAAAAGCAATCAATTCTCAGCCACAAATTAAATAGTTTTAAATCTGCAGTTCCAAAAATTGATTTATAACAACAACAAAAACAACGAATTTTTAACATAATAGTGAAATTTGCAACTAAAAGTATGGATCTTCTATTAATAAAATAATTATTTTGCCAAAATAGTTAAACGTGTCAAAAAATTATTTTCGACAGAATAGATGAATATTTAACTAATCAGTGAAATTTTCAAATTACCAAAATAAATTTTCAACCAAATTTTTGAATGCTTAAACCGAAAAGATAAAACTTTAACCAAAATATTGCAATTTTTGATCAAATAGTTGAACTTTCAAGTCAAAAAGACTCTTTTTTCAATAAGAGAGTTAAATTTTTAATGAAAAAAGATTAATTATTAGTTAAAAAATAGAATTATTGATATTTCAACCAAAAAATCATTTAAATTTTCAGTCAAAAACAGTTGAATTTACCCAAAAAATAATTATTTTCAATAAAATAGATGCATCTTACCAACACAGATTGATTTTCAACTAAACGGTTGCTCTTCTAAACAAAAAAGATCAAATTTCTAACAAAGAGGAAAAATTATTTACCAAGAGAGATTTTTCATACAAGAGAAAAAAATATGAACCAAATTGTTAAATTTTGAAGACAAAAATATGAATTTTTTACCAAAAAGGTATATTTTGACTAAATAATTGAATTTTTTATTAAAATAGAACTTTTAAACCAAAATACGAATTTTTAGCATAACAGTTCTTTTTAAACAAAATAGTATAATTTCCAATGAAAAAGATCAATCTTCAACTAAAAATGAATGTATGGATTTGCAGTTCAAAAAGATTAATTTTCTACTAAAAAAGACGTATTTACAACAGAATACACACATTTCAATCAAATATGTAGTTGAATGTTCAATTGCAAAGGATCCATTTTGAACCGTGAAGGGAATAATTAAATTGACAGTAGAAAAAATTGATTTTTAACCTAAAAAAGAGAAATTTTCAACAAAATAGTTTAATTTTCAACCGAAGAGATGAATCTTCTTTTTAAAAAAATAATACTCAAAAAATTGTGCAATAATTGATATTTCCACACAAAAAAATTAATTTTTAATCAAAAGCAGTTGAATTTAACCCAAAAATACATTTTTTTTAATTAGTTGAATCCTCAAGCAAAATATAATGATTTTTATATCGAAAAGAGAAATTTTCTATCAAGGAAGATTTTTTTGTCATTTAACAAAAATTTATAAAAAATGTTGAATTATCAAACTAAAACTGCAAATTTTTTACAAAGAAGTTAAGCATTTCACCTGAAAATATGAATCTATAACAAGAAAAATTTATTTCTAACCAAATAGTAAAATCTTAAACTTAAAAAGATCAATTTCTAACCAAAAATGGAATAGTTATAAATTTGCAGTTTGTAAAATTGATTTCCAAATACACCAAATAAAATTTCTACAAAAGAGTTGAATTTTTTACCAAATAGATGGATCTTCATCAAATAGAATGTTTTTCACCAAAGTGATTTAACTTTCAACCAACTACTTGAATGTTATTTAAAAAATTAATTTTTTACAAAAAAAGATGAATTTGCAACAAAATACATAAATTTTCAACCAAATTTTAAAATTTCTAACTAAAATTAATCGGTTTTAAATTATAAATTATATAATTTAATTTTAAGTTAAAACAATTACCTTTCAGGTCAAAAGGGGAACTTTCACCAAAAAAATGGAATATTCAAGTAGAGATGAATCTTCAACCCAAAAAAAAATTTTAACGTATAGTGTAACAGTTAATATTTCTATCGTTAAAATATTATTTTTAATAAAAAAAAAATTAAATTTAACCTGAAAATATAAATGTTCAAAAAGTAGTAAAATCGACAATCAGGTCGGTTTAATTATAAACCCAAAAGAGTCACTTATAACAAAAGAGTTGAATTTTCAATTAAAATAGCTTTTTCAGTCGATACAAAAAAATTTAACTATTTTGGTAAAAATATGTCTTTTTTAGTTGAAACACAACATCGTTGGGAAGTCATATTTTTGGTTAAAAAATCTGCAGGTTGGTTTAAAATTCAACGACTATAACGCATTGCTATGCATGCGGAGCAACGTTATGTTACATACTAAAAGTAAAAAATTATGTTACAACTGACGTATGCTATAATAAACTGTTAAATTGACAGTTGGACTATCTGAATTAATGGATTTCAGGATTATTATAAATAATCTTTTGCAATCATTTAAATATTAATATTTTGTATGATTTGTCTCCTTTCTGACATGAAAAAGTCAAAAGCGAACATTTTGAGTCATATCGGTCATATCCATCTCAAAGATAAGACTTCAAAGACTGTGTAGCGAAGATTACAAATCTCTTGTACAACTTTTTTAGGTCATGCTACAAGCTGAAGGCGACCATTATTAAAAAAAAACTTTTCACGTCTTATTTTTTTTCGAAGAGTCATAAATATATTTGTAGCGGTCATCCAAAGCAGAATGTCCTATTCATTCGAAAGAATTTTTTAATAGTTTTAATACAGCTTTATAAAGAAAAATTAGAAACGAGAAGTTATTTTGCTTCAATTTATTACATTTATGTACACCATTTTTAAGTACTGACACATAGAAAACACTTCCTTTATGATTATTCTTTATTCTCTGCTAAATTACAATTATATCAGTAGCTGCTGGTGAAATAATAAGCAATCATGGTCTTAAAAAGTACAGTGAAAAGTAAAAGTTGTAAATTTACTTTTTGGTTGTGCCGTTACAGTTCAACAATTTGTATTGATTCAAATTGTTAAAGGTCCTACGAAGAAGGTGTCATTTAATCTGAAACATAAAAAAAATCTTCTTCAACAGAAATTACATTGATCATTTTTTTTTAATATGTGGGCGTCCGCATGAAAAAGGTTGGTATGGAGTTTATTATAAAAATATATTTTAACGCGAATCACAGAACATATTCTGTAAAATCTGTCTACAAAACTTTTATAGTATTTTAAAAACAACTTTACACATACAATAACACAAAAAAATACTGAGATACAGTCTTAACATCAAATCCATTATTTATTTTTTTATTTGAAGGTAGTCTCAATTACCTTCATCACTGAGATAATTAATAGCATAGGTACAACAAAAATTGCCCAAATTAGGCTCAAATGATTAAGAAGGCATAAAACTTGGTATGAATCCTCCGTAGGACATGAAAAAAGTTTTAGGATCGGATGCCAAAAAATTTTTTTAAGTCTTTGTTTGAAATATGGTATTTTTCGAAGCTATAAAGATATTTAACTTCTTCTTTTTGATTATTCTTGCGAAAAGTTTCTTAAAGAAATTGGAAATCGTAAAAACCTCTTTCAAGAATCAAAAATAAAATAATTAAACTACACAATTTAAAACTTATCAGAAATATAAAAATTTCCAATTTAGATTTTATCGTAATATTTCTAGCCGCGAAAGAAATGGATGAAAATGCTGCATGATGATTATTGATGCGGATTCTGTCACGAATCATAATATCGTATTTGAATCGTCGGTATCCTTCGAAAATACTTTTAAAAATATTAAACCATTTTGAAATATTTTGGAATACTTTGGAATATTGCGAATTATCTGGAATATCAAGAATCTCTGAGAATACATAAGGATATTGACAAAATACATGGGAATATTTCGAAAATGCATAAGGAATATGAGAGTGATGCAGCCCTCGTTATAAACTTTAGAACATCTATCTAGCATCTGAAAGAGACTTCCCTGAGCTGCACAAATCTATCAACGGCAGATATCACGAGGCCGAAAGAAATTATCCGTCGTCGGATGATTGAAGTTGTAAATTGTTTGCACCGTTTTAATCTAATTTCTGATAAACAATATCCCTAGGACTTACTGCGATTATATCTAAAAATAAAAGATTCTTTAAATTTTTACGTGGCGCATTTGGCGGTGACGGCTTTATCGGTGCGGGAACGCCTGTCCAAGAAGTATGAGCATCAGAACCGGCCATCTGAGAAAGAGCAATAATGCACACTAACAGGAAGACAGTAACAGTTCTTAGAGACACCATCTTAAACGTTAAATGATTTAAGGTGTCTTTCTTGAGACTTTATACAGTCGAAATTTTTTCCCCGTAAGCTTATGCCCGGTGCTTCATAACAATGACTATCGTAAAATATTATCACAGTTGTCCAATAGAGTGGAGGCTAAAGATTTGTTTGTTATTGATTCTATAAACTCAAGTACAAAAATTTTATTGTGCTTCATAACGCAATTTTTGTTACTCATGTATACGGTGACACACCACTGAGGAGGCTCTGCCAGACTTTACCTAGATGACTTTGTAAAATGTTACATTCCACATTTCACTACTCATTTTTCACAATTCATTGTTTTTATTGCGGGACTCACATATTTCGAAGCTACCTTTAATTAAAGTAAAGAGTAAGACGTAAATTCTTTATTAAAATCAATGACTTGTAAAGAATATAAAGTGAAATCTAAAATGTATCAAACATTTTTTTTCCGATTCTTCTAAAAAAAACTGTAAAATATATTTGTATTTATTAACTTTTTAACGAGAAATATCTTCATGTCCTACATGCTCATTGATGTCAAAATCAAATTATGAGGCACACATGTTTTTAAGAACAATTTTTTTGCAATAATATAAAGTAATGTAAATATTCTGGTAACCGTGAAACTTGGTGATAATTTGAATATATTCTTGAAATATATGTTTAAAGTAACATTTGATGATGAGACCCACTCATGTTTAGAGTTTCGCAACAACAAATAAAAATAACATTTATTCAAAATGAATAAAAAGCAAGAAAATAGGATTCATGATTACTGAAGCCATTACTAGGACGTTTACTTTAACCTTTTTATCATTCCCAAAATAATTTATGTTATTTTTTAAGATGTATTAGGTGCGCAACTAAGTTCCCGCTGTTTGCCAATAGGTGGCTCCAGCAGTAAGTGCTCGTCGATTTTGACATATTCAAAACGTCATGAATCAAGCTTATACATATGGTAAACAAACCGTTTTGACACATTAGTGATATTGTTTTGGCGTCATATACTTTTGGTAGTGTGAAAATGTCTGATTTTGTGCCAAATAATCGTCATTTGCGGGAAGTGTTGACATGAATATTTGTCCGAGCCGACGACGCAGAAGCATGATCCGGTAGTCCCCATGACTTTCTTCTCTTTGGGTTGCTGTAATGAATCCATTTTTTATCACACATCACGATGAGATGAAAAAAACCTTTCTTTCTGAAGCAGTTGTTTACAGTCGAAAAAATTACTTTCTTCACGCGTACGGTCGTCAACATCGAAATCACCGTCTGTGAAGCGACGGAACCAATCACGGCATGTTGTTTAACTTAGAGCAGC